>CM050933.1:19618452-19906508 GCA_027789145.1 Solanum arcanum
GAGCTTCATATGGAGCAATCTGGATGATAAAGTGGTAAGTATGTTGTAGGTAAACTCAATGAGAGGCAAGTGATCATCACAATTCCCTTAGAAATCAATCACACATGCCCTCAACATATCTTTTAAGGTCTCAATAGTATACTCTGCTTTCCCTTCAGTTTGAGCATGAAATGCCATACTTAAGTTCACCTTTATTTTGAACCTTAACCTCTCAAAAAAGATTTCCAGAACTGTGCAATAAATTGTGCACCTCAATCTGAAATAATGGATACCAGAACTCTTTGAAGCCTTACCACCACTTGATATGTACAATTTAGTAGAATCCTCTGTCGAATAGGTAGTCATTACATGTCAAAAAATTGGCAGATTTTGTCATTCTATCGGCAATCACCCAACTAGAAGCATGCTTCCTGCAAGACCTTAGTAACCCTGTGATGAAGTCAATATTAATCATCTCCCACTTCCATCTAAGAATTTATATATTATCGGCCAAACCTTTAGGCCTTTGGTGATCTACTTTAACTTCCTGACAATTCGGGAACTTTGCAATAAACTCAACAATACCTTCTTTATACCTTCCCACTAATATACTTCTCTCAAATAGCGGTACACATTAGGGGAACCCAGATGAATGGCATATCTAGAGCAATGAGCTTCCTCCATAATCCTCTTTTGGATTCCATCCACCATTTATACACACAATCTACCTTGATATCTCAAACCACCTGCTCCCCCATGTTCAAAAGTTAGTATTCTTTGATTATGAACATTTGTCTTCAAGTCCAGCAAAATTGGATCCTGGTCTTGCTTCTCTGTCACCTATGTCACTAATGATGATTCATCCTCATTCGTCACCACTATTTCTCCTTCCATGGAATCCACATGTCGCACTCCTACGAGTGCAAGTCTATGCACATATTTTGCTAGTTATTTATTATCTTCTTCAAGATGGGAGGTACTACCCATAGACAACCTGCTTAAGCCATCAACAATCACATTTGCCTTACCTGGGTGGTAAAGAATTCTCATGTCATAATCCTTGAGCAATTCTATCAATCTCCTTTTTACTGAGATTAAGCTCTTTCTAATTGAATACATATTGTAGGCTCTTGTAATAACTAAATATATAAACTTGAACAACATAGAGATAGTGACGTTATATTTTGAAGGCAAAAACCACATTGTCAACTCTAAGTCATGGGTTGGATAATTCTTCTCCTGCACTTTCCACTATCTGGAAGCATATGCTACAACCTTGGCATTGTACATTAGCACACAACCCTAACCAAATCTAGATGCATCACAATATACAACAAAACCTTGAGTACCTTCTGGTAAGGTCAAAACTGAGGCAGTAGTCAACCTCTTTTTCAATTCCGGAACATTTTTCTCCCAAGCTTTAGACTATTGAAAATTAACTGTCTTATGAGTCAACTTTCTCAAAGGAGATTAAATAGACAAAAACCTCTCAAAAAACCTTCTATTGTATCCAGCAAAACACAAGAAACGTCTAATATAAATTGGAGACATGGGTCTAGGCCAACTCTGAACTGATTCTATCTTTTGGGCATCAACTCTAATCCCATCAGCAGAAACTTCGTGGCCCAAGAATGCCAAAGAATTAATCAAAAACTCATATTTTGAGAATTTAGCATACAACTTCTTATGTCTCAATGTTTGAAGGAATATCTTGAGGTAACTAGCATGATCTTCTACATTCGTTAAATTGATTAGTATGTCATCAACTCACACTATAACAAACGTATATAAATAATATTTGAAGACTCTATTTGTAAGATCCATGAATGTTGTAGGCGTATTATTCAACAAAAAGAACATGACCAAGAAATTATTATGCCATATCTTGTTCTCAAAGTTGTCTTTGTAATGTTACATTCCTTCACTTTTAACTGATGGTATCCTGATCAAAGGTCAATTTTTGAGAACAAGAAACACCCTATAGATGATCGAAAAGATCATCAATACTTGGAAGAGGATACTTATTCTTAATATTAACCTTGTTCAATAGACGGTAATTTATACACATCCTAATAGAACCATCTCTATTTCTTACAAATAAGATTGGAGTTCCCCAAGGTGAGATACTTGGTCGGATAAACCCCTTATCTAACAAATATTTCAAATCTGCTGGTGTCATTCTATATGGTATACTAGAATAGGACAAGTATTTGAAAGAACATCTATACTAAAATTTATCTAGAAAGACTCCAGGAAGATCATCTGGAAAGATTTGTAGAACTCTTTTTACTACTTAAACTATCTGAATAAGAGGTATCTCAACACATGAGTAATTAAATCGAACTAAGTGATAGACACATCCCTTGGAAAATATCTTTCTTATCTTCTGCTACAACCTAAAATGACCCTTAGGCATTACTTAACTGCTTATCCAATCTAAGACTGGCTCATTTGACAACTGAAACTTGACATCTCGAGTTCTATAATAAAATGAGGTATAACATGCATGAATCCATTCCATACCAAGAATTACATCAAAGTCTACCATGTCTAACTCAATTAAATTCGACATGGTACTCTTATGGTTGACGAAAATAGGACAATCACAATAAACCCTCTCTACTAGAATGGACAAACCAAGACGCGTAGAAACAGTGAATGGTTCAGTAAGTTGTTCAAGGATAAAATCAAAGTTCATAGCAACATATAGAGTTATAAAAGATAAACTTGCTCGTGGTTTTATCAAAGAATAAACAGTAAATTCAAAGACTTGAATCATACCAGTGACAACATACATTAATGCTCTTGCTCTTGGTGAATATTCAGGGCATACAAGGTGGTTTGTTCCTCTGGCGGGGCCAGAAATATATCATCTAGGTGAAGCCCTATTTGGTGGATCAATTAAAGAATATTGGGCTCTATTCTCATTACCATTTCCATGCTTATTATTTAGGCATGCTCTCATAAAATTCCTGGTCTGACCACACTTGAAACAACTAGAGGTGCCCTCATGACAAAAATCTTGGCTCAGGCTGGAGTCTTGTTACGTTCTTGCGCCAGACTACCCTATGAATAGACAGGTTTAACTCTGGAACACTGACCATAGTACTCACTTTTGTTCTTAGGTGTAGTTTGACTAGAAGATGATGGAATAGGACCCTTCTATTCTTGTTGAAAGGATAATCTTTTAGCATTATTCTTCTGCTGCCATAACTGTTTCCCTAAGAGCTCTTGTTCCTGAAAACCTATCTTTATCATTTATTTTCTTCCTCTACCTACTATAAATAGATCATCAATCTTTAAATTTCCATGTCCCCAATAAGCATTGCTGTCTGGCCCAGTTTGTTTGATGAATGACCAAATCCAGTAACAAACAAAATCATTTCGCTCCTCATGTCCTTAACCATTTCCGGAGCATAATGACATATTTAATGGACTTCAACCCATACTCATGCACACAAAGAGAACCCTACTTGAGTGTATGAAATTCCCGTACCTTAGCCTCTTTCAAATCATGAGGAAAGAAATGCCCTTTGAAAGCTTCTTCAAAAAAGGCGCAACTCAGATGTGCTGCATCCTAATCTGTACCCTCCTTCTACTTATCAAACCAATTCCTACAAATATTTTTCCGTTTATAGGAAGCTAGTTCAACTATCTCAGCACCCGCAACATGCATCAGATCGAACACCTTCCTAAGTTCCTTAATGAAATTCTTGGGATCCTCAATAGTGCTTGAATAGATGAAATTGGGACGGTTTATCAGCATGAACTCACGAATTCTTGATGTTTCAGCCTTTTCTTGTCTAGCTCGTCATTGTTGCACAACTTTGTTGGTCACCGCTTGTGTTATCATCTAGATTGCCTTGCGATATTTAGCATTGGTGATGTCTCCTTGAGGTTGCACATTTGGTGCATTAGTTACCCATTGTTCATGTAGTTCATCATTCCTCCTTGCTGGACAACCTCTGAATGCTCTTCGTCGAGGAATGGCTATCTAAACCAGGCGCAAGCACGAATTAGAGGGTAACTCTTAGATATAAACTCTAATGCATGAAATGAGTGTGAAAAAAGTGAAGAAATTTCATGATGTAGTAGCCTCCTAATTATAGGTGTTGCGCGCTTCACACAGATTACTACGACTCTACAGACATGGCTTCATAGAATCCCCAGGACTACTTAATCTTGTACTCTAATACCATGTTTGTCACGCCTCGAGCCTACATCCTGGGCATGGCCAACACTCGATGACCATTTTTAGACTCGAGTGGACCCAAGTCCTGACTTACTTAACTCAGCGCAAGACAATTATCATAACCTTTACTGAACTAAATAAAATGAAAATGTTGACAATGTTTTAAAATTGAAACATTCAAACTTGGCTAAAACTGGTGACCCAAGTCTTAGCAATAAGGAATAATAATTAAAGACTCACCAGACTAACATCTTATTGTCTATCTTCGAAGCCTCTAAAACTGATATGGATGTTGGGACAAACCTCACAACACCCTAATGACAAAACTAGAAAGCACGTAAAAGAGTCCTCTATAATGCAAGTAGGTTCACCACTAACTCTCAAGTGCTCAACTAGATCAATAGTGCCCTGGAATCCGATCCTCATTACATGTGTCTCCATAATGATATGATGCAGGTAAACATGCATCAATAGATTGAATGTACAAGTATGCTAGTTGGAATGATAAACAACATAGGCTTGATTAGGAAAACGAGAGAACTTACCTTGCTCAACTCAACATACTGTACTCTTTTCAATATATAACAATTTAAAAGCAAATGAAATGTACAGAAAAGATGTTCAAAAACATGTTCTACACTTCCATGGTTCTTGATTCAAACACATAGGATCATCATTTCTACCATTATACAATAGATTCAATCTGGAAACATGAATCAAATAAACAAGGACTTCCACAACACAAACATCAAGAACTCAACCAATTTTCAATAATGTTCTTCAAGAACTCACTTCCTTAGCATTCAAACAACTTAAATTAGATGAATCGAAACAAGATTATCCAATGGTTGAACTAACACAACACTATGTGATCTCACATACCTTTTTACAGATCACCCTCGACGAATTCCACGGGCAAAGCTTGAGCATTGTTGGCTACTCTTGATTTTCTCCTCTTTTCTCTTGTTTTCTCTCTTCTCCAATACCAACATGTATTATATTTCCCTAAACTCAACAAAGGTATGGTGTTATCCTAATTAATTCCTAAAACCAAATTAATTAAATTTGGTAAGGAAAAGACAACATTGCTCTTCCCAAATCTGGATTGAACTTTCCTTAATCCAACAACCCAACTTTCGAAAGGCATAACTCACTCATCCAAACTCAAAATTGCGCAAACGTGGCGGCGTTGGAAAGATTATTCTAAGGGACATCTGACCATATCTGGAATTACACCTATCTATCCCGATCTTGGAGTTATGGTCATTTGAAGTTGTCCAAAAACACACTTTTTAACTTATCTAAAATTTCTAGATTTTCTTATTCTTCCCAAAAATAAGTATTTTAAGATTTTAAACCCTTTTTCAGTCCTTCTTGTTGCGAGATGTTATACTATTTGACTTTAGGAGAATTCCATTATTTATTTGTTATTGTGCGTACTTGATTCCATTAATGAGTAAGATTCTTTTTTCTACACTCATATATGTTAAGGATATATTCTACTAATGCTAGAGATTACGAGATATAATGACTTTGAATATAATTTGCTGAAACTATTAGTAAATTATCATTTTACCCCTTTCGATTAGTTGCCCTGGGTCATGTTTGATCTGTTTATGAAGTCACTTTTGAAATTTGATTGAAAAAACTGTAATTGTTTTGGATGTTTTTGAGTTTTGGAGAGTTAAAGTTTTCAAAAGTTGTTTTGTAATTATTGATGCTATGAGTATCGAAATGAAATTCCATCACTACTATCAGCTCTACAATATGAATTTTTGTCTAAATTTGTTGCCAATTTTAGTTTTCAGTCATTAAATTGATTTTAGATTTTAAGTGAGCGTTTTCATTTAGAGACACGGGACTGCCATATGCAAGGCCCACCGCTTGTTGACCTGTCTCTTTTAGAGACTTTGTTGGTCGCTTTTGCAGCGCATGTGTGGTCTTAAAAAATGATATGGGATTAACTTTAGTCCTTAACATATTTATGCAATTTATCCCTCGATATATCTCCGAATTGGTTGGTTTAAAGTTGGTTGTTCAATAATCTTGGGACTACTCATATTAATGATGAGGGATCATGGTGGACTCTCAGTTTGAGGTAAAAAAATATGTTTTGTGGGCTTCTATGGCTTCATTGGTGACGTATTCGCATGTGCTCAATTCAAGTTGTTCCGAACTCTTAATTGTGTTCCATTTGAGGACACAGTTTGGGGTACTTACTTGGACCCTTAAACGAAGTTATTTTTGGAAATGTCAGTGTGGGTTTACCAATTTCGGTCTTGATTCCAAAATTGGCCGCATTAACAATCTGAAACTTTTTTTGGTAGTGTGCCATCATTTTAAGACCATTCAGAAAGGAAAAGCTCAATACACGTGGTCTGAAGCGCGAAAGGTCACCCTGAAGGTAGATACGACTTTCCTTCTCCTAGATTGTGTTTGAATGCATAAATTAATCTTTATTTTATTTCATTGGGGATAGGTACCTAGATCTTCGGTATTTCTCAAAATTAGGAGCATGTTAGTTGGGGTTATGTTATTATCCTTATCTTGTGGTTTGTCTAGTGTGTTGTTGTTGTTGTATATTTAAGAATGCTTTAGAATTGGTCTAGGTTTATACAAAGGCTTGCCATTGACTTGTGATAGGTGTAGCCTTTAGGGCTTAGTTTAATCTCCAAGTCGATTCAGATGACTTAGATCCTTTTAGATTGGTGCAGAAGATATTAGTTTGACCTGATGAGTCTTAGTTTAAGCGTTTTCCCATATTTGATTACCTTTTATTCTTCTTCTCTCATTATATGGCCTCACTGCAATATTTAAGGTTTCGTGGTTTATTGGACGATTCTGTATTGGAGTTTTTTTTTTTATCTTGGAGAATTTTTCACATTTCTTGGAAATGGACTTCATTTCAAATTGGTATTTCTCAAGGTTTTTATGAACTTTTATTCCCTTGGTTTTCCTTTTTCTAGCTAGATAAGTGCCTCTAGGAGTTTACTGTTTTGCTAGGCTGCCCCTTGGTTTACTTTTGTTAGCTGGGAAGGTGCCACTGTGATTTTACAGGATTGAGTGGCAGCCCCACATTATTTTATGAGGTTTAGAGTCCCATATTGTGCTTCTTGGATTTGTACTAGGCTAATTATTTCTTAGTAGTTTTGTGTACCTGTCGGGCATATGGGATCCGTTTGGTAAATTTTGCGTACCTTTTTGGCTTTTATGTCACTTAGGTTTAATTTAGATGTACTCAGTTCTCTATATTTTAGTACGCTAGTGTAATTTTCTTTAAATTACTCTTCCACCTCTATTTGTGTCTAGATTCCATCTTTCCATATTGTTGTTACCTTTGTTGCTCAGTCGCCCTATAATTCCTATTGTGTTAGTTTTTGTACTCATGATTCACTCTGCATATGTTAGTGGTAATCATTTGACCTTGTTGGAACGGGTTATAGGAGGCGAGGGTGAGCACTTCATGTCCTAGACTTGCTTTTCTTCTTTTATATATTGTATAGCTAATCTTTAGTTTTTTTAGAAAAGCTAGCTTGTACTTTTTGTCCAGTTTTAGGACTTGTAAATATTTTATTAAAACAATTGTGTCCTTGTGACTTCCATGTTCTAGAAGAATCTTATGTATATACTTTTTTTCTTGCTTCCACTTATTCTCTTGATATTTTTATTAAATGGTTGCTTCTGCTTGTTTTTACGCTTATACTTATTTCTTGTTATACAGGGGTTACGGGTTGGATTACCTATAGCTGGGTTATCATAGGTGTCATCATGGCTCGAGAGTTTGGGTCGTGACATATGCTCTACAAGTTGTTAAGGGATTTTATGGACAAGAGGCCTTGCACTTCATTTTATTTTAGTGGAACCTCATTTAAAAAGGTAAGGATCTTCAAGCAGGGGTTACGTCCTCGTTCTAGTAGAATGTTCATGCAGCTATTAAAGCGTCCGTGGGAAGTTATTTTGATCAAGGCTCTTAGATCTCGGATCAGAAATCTCAGGGTTGTTATTAGAGGTTTTAAGGTCACGGTAACCATTTAGTTTAATCAGATCTTCTCAGTAGTTCCTAGTCCGAGTCATGACAAATCAATATAGACTTCTCTAGGTTTAGAGCGGTAGTCCGACATCAATAGTGTTTTATAAAGCGGTCACTTCTTCTCTATTTTATAAGAAAAAAAAGTGAGTAAAATTTCCAAATTCAACTTGGTAAGAAATTCATAACAAAACATTAATATCGTTATAAAAATATATGTTACTTTTTCCACATTTGGATTAGCTGTTCATTATTCATTCAATTCATATTTGACCAAAATAAGACTTTTACCAACCATAGAAACTACTCATTAACGCAAGGTAAGCCAATTTCTAGAAGAAAAAAATTGAATTCTAATTAATCAGGTGATTTAGTTGCTCTAGAAAAACACTATAACTTTTCTTTGAAAATGGAGAAGGTTGAAGAAAATATAGTTTGGAATATTCATGGAGACACCGTGGATTAGAAAATTGGGAAATGGTGGCTGACGAATTCTCGAATTCTATTTCCAATCAACGTCGATGTATTCTTCAATTTTCGTCCGTAGATTGCCAGGTCAACTATGAAAGTTTTGAAGAGCATTTTACAATCTATATCAAATAGATTTTACTGAAGAAGATGATGATAATAAGTGTCGATTCATGAAGTTGATGGCAGATAAACTTACAAAGACATATAGATATTATTGGATAGAGTAAGTAAAACTAAGGGATACTCCACTTCAGTATGGTATATCTTTTTTATAGATCCTTGTTTTTTTTCCTTTTTGATTATATTTTACTTGTGTTGTTTGATGAATTATGGATTTCCACTAATTCTTTTGTTTGATCCACATTTATATAATAGATTATACAAAAACAATATTATTTAGGAGATACAAAATATATTCAAAGACATATATTTTTTCTTTGGATTAGGACTTATAGTAAAAATAAAGTATCACTAATTGGTAGACTATTTTTTTTTCAAATTTAATGTTTTAATTCCAATTTTTACATTGCAAAAAGGAAGAGAAAATAATAATCACCATTATTAAACATCAAAATTCCATTGTTAATATATTTAGCAAAAAATTGTCAAATATAATATTACCTATATACTTTTTAACAACGAATTTATTTGGTAATTCATGTTTTTCTTATAAAAACCACTATTGATTGTTAGCTTAGATAATTGGCCTCATGTATTTATTCATTAGTTTTGGCTACTTTTATTGTCCAAATTTATGTTTGTAAATTTACTTTTGTTGTACACTGAAAAGAAAAACTGCTACTTTTATTGTCCAAATTTATGTTTGTAAATTATCTTTTTATATGCACTGAAAAGAAAAACTAAAAGAGAACAATTTCTTTTTGTAAGTCAAATTGCTTCAATGTTCCAACAGAAAAAACTTTATATTATTGATGGTCTCTTTCAAAACTAGAAAATCTTATTTTTTTTTCATAAAATAAAATAGAATTGCTGTTAGGGAAAGAGAAAATGGAGGAGAGCATTACATGTAAGGAGTCGAACCCTCGTCAACAAATTGAAAATTTAGCTCGTCAATTGATGTTTATTGTGTGACATGATAAACGATACTAGCCTACAGTCTGAGTGTCTACAAATCAATGTAAATATAGTAAACCAACCAAGGGTTTGGGTCATGTCCCAAAGGAGGGTAGTGAAAATAGTAGGTAAACTAGAATTTCCGTCTAATTTATAATAGTTTGAGAAATTATCGAATAAAGTAGATTAAATTAAGTATGTGACACGAAGGTGTTAAATAACAAATTAAGGTTTGTCACAAGTTTGGTAAAAAACATTAAAACTACAAAGGGGAATCAAGTATGGAGAGACGTCCTTGGGGTATGACCACAATATATGTTAAAGTAAACCGTTTGATACATGCATTCGATAGGAAATTTGCAAGATAATAATGACTAGGCTAAGATTTCGGTGAAAGTAAATTCCCTTTCGGACAACTTACCCCATATCAAATGGGTTCCTATTGTACACCAAGTCGTTTAATGAAGACCAGCCTATGCCTTACCCACACCCGCTCTTTCGATGATGTGTTCTCGGATATGGGACTATGGTTAACTCTCTCGGTCTAAACCTCATGTCTCCCCACTCCTTTAGACATCAATCTAGTGGTCTTATTTTCATGACCTCTCTCTCGAGCAAGCCGAAAACACAAGTGGGTTTTGTATTTGAAACTACAAACCTATTAAATTTAACCACAATGTCTAGTTTAAATCACCGTTAAAATGCATATATCCTATCAGCAAGCAATACCCAAAAAATAACATCAACAAATATGTTTTAAATCACCCCAAGAATTGGGGTTTTATCCACACATTAAGCAATAACATAATACACCTAAAATTATAAATAAATCATACTAGTATAAGAAATTAAACCTTAATATGAGAAAAGAAAGATGAATAGAAAAGACCCACATCCAATTTGACGATGAAGAGCTTCATTTTTGAAGTCTCAGACAAAACCCGCTTCAAACATAGGAGAAAATAGCAAAAACTAAAGTTCTTAAAATGAAAAATAATAATAATAATGTCCTGTCTCCCTAAAAATATCACTTACAACAAGCATTTATAAATTTCAGATTAAGTATTTTGAATCCTTTCGTTAAGATAGTCCTGAATCACCGAGAAGTTTGGCAATTCACCCTTCTTTTAGTTCATCGTTCTTTGTGCTTTCGCTTCACATCTATGCATTCTTGAAATTGGACGGGATAATTCTTCTTCATGGAATCATTCGGTGAAGAGTCAACTGCTCCTTTTCATAGCCTTTTTGGTCCACTTCTTTCAGGGCTTTGCTTGCTGGAGCAAAGGGCAAAATGAATCCTTTTTATTGATCACCACGATAGTTAACGATGCTTAGTCTTCAACTTTAGCTCTTTTCAACCTTTTTGTTCTCGTTTTGTGCCTAAGTGTCCATGCTTACACTAAAACATGAAATTCCTAAAACATAAGAGTTTTCATAAGATATTGAGATAGAATGAGCATTTGAGGATACTATTTTCATTAAAATAATGCCTGAAATGATTCCTATCTTTGGACTCATCAACGCCCCCAGCATAAGCTTTTTATTGTCCGCAAGTAAAACTCAAGTTTAGAAGTTAAAATAGGATGTCTCAATTAGTGTTACCCATGAATTAATCATGAATATACATAACCAGATTCAAATTACACATGAAAAGATCAATTGTATACTAAAAAATTCAAGTCGTGACACACCATTACAAAAGATACTTGTTCTCGTTGATTTTAGGCAAATTTATATGCCTAAGAAGTTGATAGTTGCCCATGTTTTAGAGTTGATTAAGGATGATCTTTAGCTATTTTCTTGAATTTGTGTTTGATTGTGTTGATTAAGCACTTACAGACATGATTCGTAATTCTAAGAACTCTTGGAGAAATTGGAGTTGGAGCGAAGAAAGACAAGGAAAAGAGAAACACGTGAAAAAAATGGCCAAGTGTGGAAGCATCTAGGCGAGGCGCACAAGCAGGCGCGCCACTCTACGTGCTATATCTCAAAGCCAATGTTGATGTGCTCTGCAAGGTATGCCGCACCAAGGCTATACACTGAGAAACTATGTTGGGGCGCGATTGTGGCGTGTCGAGCCAACATGTTTTAAATTCCTATATGCTCCTAGGCGTGATAGAGGCGTACCACCTCAAGTGAGTGTCTATTTTTCCATGGTTTAGCCATTACTAGGAGTTCTAATTTTAATAAGATTTGTACTGAACTTTATCTACTACCAGAAATAGATCCTAGTGATTCCATTGTGGGTATTTAATGTTTTGTTAACTGCGCAAGGTAAAGAATCAAGTTTTCAATAATCCTAACTGTTCTATTTTACGGATTTATTTATAAAGACTGATATTTTCTTGATTATTATGAGCATGAGTAGCTAAATGCCCTAGTTCTAGGGTTGTAGCAACGGAGTTATTATTAAGTATTTTAGCCTTTATGAATTAATCTTTGATTGTCAACTAAAATTACTTTTATATTCTTGTTTTACTATTTTTTGACTGGTCATCTATGAATTAATCTACTGTCTAAGTCATAAATTGACCACATGAGAGATTAGATGGACCAGGGAACATGGAGACCTTGGTCCGCCTATTAAATTGAGGAGGTATTGTTCAGAAGTGAAGCCCAAAAGACAAACAACTTACTTGGTTACAAAATATGATGAAATATAAATGCTCTCCAGTTAGTCTATTTATTCTTGCTAAACGGTGTAGTAGATAGCTAACTGGGGTAGGCAAGGAGAGGTGGTTAACAAAGATCATACTATCAATCCTATAAACCAATAATTTGACAACTGAAGTTAGTTCTAAGCCAATTTTATGATACATGACATTCATTATATGCTACAACTTTGGAATTGCTTTAAATCTTACCTGAAACATTTCACCAAAGTCGTTCGTCATTTTTTACTTTTAATTCTGGTCCATAATAGTTGTCGTTAATTACAAAACAATCAACCTATGAAATAGTTGCTTTTCTCTTTACTTGAGGAATTATGTATGAATATAAGTTGATCATATCTCTCTTGGGGACGATAAATTGTTTCTAGAAAAACTATATTACTTGCGCCACCACGCATATTCTACTCGTGCAATTGGAGCAACAAGTTTTTGGCGTCGATGTCGGCGACTGAGAAACTTGATTTATATTTAATTATCTTAAGTGTACAATTAGAATACTAAAGTAATCAATTATAGCTTGTTTATTGCAGGCATTTAAATTTCAGGTCAGGCTCGAAAATGAGATCTTGTTGATCCGTACAACGAACCTACTAGAGTTTTATATCAACTATGGAAAATAAATCGAAAGGAATTAGGGTTAGGGTATCATGGAAATTTTTTTAATGATCAACAAGAAAATACAGAAGATATGAATAATCCTAGGGGTCTGAATAACCCGGAAAACGTTGATAACTAAAGAATACCCCCTAATGTACCTATTACTCCAAAAAGACTAGTGTGAGATGTAGAAGTCCCACTCACTGCTAATTTTGAATCGAGTATTAGTAAACCTCCACGAGATGGAAGGTTTGAATTAAAGAGGAATACGGTTCGAATTCTCCATCCTAATGGGCAATTCACTGGTCTCCCCCATGAAGATCCTCAACTTCATATTAGGAAGTTCATACACATCACTGTACTTACATCCCACTTGTACCGAATTATGTGAGACTAACATTGTTCCCATACTCATTTTTAGGAGCCGCAAGGCGATGTTTAGAATCTGAACCACCAAACTCCATTACGAATTGGGATGCTCTCATAAAAAAGTTCTTACGTCTATTCTACCCATCAAAGAAAACCGCCAAGTTGAGAGGTGAAATGACAAACTTTTCTCAAAAACACGTGGAAGATATGTACCAAGGGTGGGCACAATTCAAACAAATGTTGTTTGCTTGCCCATAACATATGAAGAATAATGAGCTATTAGCTCATGCTTTATTTGAGAGTTTATAATATAATGCTCGTGCTCGTCTTAGTAGTGCAACAGGTGGAAAAGCCCTATCCATAACAAGTGCAGCATTTTTCGATTTACTTGATAAACATTCTGAAGGGAACCAAGGGTATCAGGGGAATATTTCTAGAACCAAAACCCAAAAGGTTGCAGGGATATTAGATGTAGACCAAGCTACTACATTGAACGCCAAAATAGATGCAATGCAACATAGCATGACTTTACAGTTTAAGCAGTTGGCTCCAAATCAAGCACTGGTAAATGTGGTGCAACAAGCAGCAAATTGGTATGGGGTATGTGGTAGTGGAACTCATGACACTGAGAAATATGAGGCATACCCAGACTCTGTTAACTATGTGGGTAATGTGCGCAGGATCCAAGGCGAACAAAATTATGGCAATAGTTACAACCCCAGATGGAGAAACCATCCGAACTTTTCTCGGGGTGGGAACCAAAATAAAAATCATGCACAAGGTGCAAATCAATGTCGTATCTAAGAAGCTGGGCAACAATACCAAAATCCCAACCAAAGAATAAACCAAAAATTATACAAAGGTGGGATGACAAATGAAGAGCTTTTTCAAAAGATCATGTCTGAAATAGGGACCATATTAAATGCTAGAATAGATAAGCAGGATGAGATTACCAGGAACATCCACATGTCCCAATTGAGTTTAGAGAAACAAGTTGTGCAAGTGGATAATTCTTTGAAGTTTTGTGTGTCATGACTGGAGTCTAGACCCCAGATGAGACCGGTGTTGTTGACCTCTCAGAGGTCGCAGACAAGCCTGCATACGTCATCGTTACTTTATCTAAGTTAATTTTAGTAGAAAATTTGAAATTTTTGTTACTTTTACTTAAACTCCTAAAAGTTCACAATCAACCATCTAATATTAATATAATCAAATGAAAGAAATAGTTCAATACTACATTAAGTGTTATACTTGCCAAAATGGCACCAATATAATATCTGAAATAAAATGAGAAAGAAATGCCAGTGGAATATACTCTAGTAACTCAAACCTATATTGAAGCTAGAATATAATAGCCAAGTATCCTCGATAGCATGAGGGCCTACCAAATCTGGATAAATGTTCCACGTCCGGATAGCTGCAATGTCGTACTGTAAAATCTAATGTTCACCTGTGCCTGCACCGAAAAGTATAGAGTTGTGTGGGATTAGTACACACTTGTACTACGTATGGATATATGAAAGCACACACCAAGGACATGCATGAATAAGAAGAGCTCTCTCCTAACGACTTGAATAATGGAAAGTCAAGTCAATGGACTTGCCAAAATCGAATTAGGAAAGTGATGCTATGAGAGTAAGATGCATTATCAAACTTATCATTTTTCAAACTGCATATAATATATTGCACATATCATATAACATAGTTCATATCATTCTTTCATATGCCATGAGACCTTTGAATCATGGACTTGACATTAGGACTTCCGAAAAATAAGGGCTCAACATATGGGACCTCAACTAGGGAGCCTTCTTTATCAAAAACAGAGTCTGCTTCATTCATTTCTACCTACTTCATTTTTATTCTTTCATATACTAGTGCCACAACCAGTCATACCTACGATGTAGTTTAAGACTCTCATCGGGTTCGCTGTGCAATGACTAAGAATAACCTAGGGTCATTACTTAAGTCTATCTAACCTCTTAATTATCCTATCATAACACCTTTGGTATCGTTCATTTCATTATGTGTATTCTTTGAGGTTGTCCTCATTCTTTCTTTGAGAACTTTAACTTTAACCGACATAGATCATGTGATCATCATGAAATCCAATATATAGTCCCCACACCAAAAAGAGGGGTATCACCGATTACGGCGAACCAAAACATGCTAGCATATATAGGGAATTGAACCTTGCTAGATCTCTATACCGTCAGTATAGGTTCAAAGACTCGGAGATATAAGGAGACCCATACCTGGCATTCCACACAATCTCATCTCATAAGTGTTACGTGAACCTCTTACCTAACCGAAGGAAGGCATTAATGCTCATAGCTATCCTATCGGTGCGCAGCATGCAATACCATTATATTCATCTCATACATCATGGAAGCTGGCTTCTATCATAAGGACATCATAGCTCATTAGATAATTTCTCATCTCATCATTAGTAGTAAGTATGCACTAACTTCAATACATTTATTAGAGTGTTCATAGAGACTGGTCTCTTCATTAGCTTTACATCTCAAGGTGAGTACATTTTGGTAACATTTACTTAGGATCATTTGAGATTGCACTCACCTTTCATGTTAGGCTCTTATTATATTCTAACCTCATTCATTAACTTAAACACATTTGCTTTTCATAATTACGTACCCCTTCACGTGAATGTTCATTTCATCATATGCCAATGCACTTGGCCATTTAGTGTGTTTCACACTTTTGCTTGACCATCTTAGAGTTTCATGTTCGTTACATATATCTTAGATTCACTCACTTTACACGTATGGTAGACTTATGGGTCTATGCATACAAGCCATGAGGCTTCAATCATAGCTCGTTTATGTGATTCATGTCTTCCTCAGATTATGTGGTACAAGACTTATGCATCTTGTAAGTATGTCAAGATCTCGATTTCAATCTATGTAGGAAACATTATTATTTAACATTTATTCACATATGTCTTATGTATCAATACGGAATTTGGACAAGGGAACCCGATTTCGAATACCTTGGACAACACTTACATTTTTATTTATTTTTGTTTGATCCACACGGCTTGGGGACCCAAGATCGAGACCCAACCCCTTCATTTATTTTTCCTTAATTTCTTTCTTCATTTTTCGTTAATTGTAATTGAGATTATGTGGGATCGAACCCCCACAATGTCATTTCCTTTTATTTTCTTGTCTTTAATTTCTCTCCTTCTTGGTTGAGAGGGTGTTAGTTTTAACCCCCACAGCCCCACTTTCATTTTTTTCTCCTTAAGTTCCCTTCATTTTGCCTAGAGGTCGTGGGTTCGATTCCCACACGCCTCAACCTTTTATTTTTCCTTTAACTTTTCCTAAAATCTGACAAAGAGGTAGTGGGTTCGAACCCCACTCCTCTCATTTCTTTATTTTCTATTTTTAGCTTAGGGAAAATCGGCTAATGGCACTCGGGTTCGAATCCCGTGTGCCTCACTCGTTTTAAATTTTAATTAATTATAATAAGGCTTAGTGAAATTCACTAACTTTTCAGTCAAGGGTACCCAGGTTCGATACCCCCTTAGCCACATTCCTTTTTTTCATTTTGTGAATCTTTTCACGTGTAAGGTCTCGGGTTCAATCCCAAGTGACCTCACCTATTTTTCATTCATTTAAATCTCATGTTGTTATCCTTGTTTTGGCCGAAACTAAGCTAACACAATGCTGGAAATTTTGATCACCTTTTTGCAGCATATATTCTCACATCTTTCACGTTAAATGTGTATACGTTTTGAGTAGTTTTTAGTGAGTTCTTTAGGTTCATATTTAAGATCACAATCGATAAAGATTTTGCACTCAAATCAGCATTTTTACATCAATTATGAACATCACGATTTAAACAAGTTTGTGCATGTGAATGACAACCATAAAACAAGTCATTTTCATGCTTCAATCCGTGATCAAAGTCACGGCTATACGTTGCACACACATAAACACATATATTCGGAAAACATAGGTTTTTATTCGGACGATTACAAACACACATTCATGAACATATTCATCAATAAAACACATTACATGCCTAGTATCTACTACCAAACATACCCAACCTACGAATCAATGGGAGCTAGTGACAAGGACCTGCAACGGGGAACAACCCTAGTTTTCTTAATAGATTGATGAGTCCTAAGGGTCTCTTGGGAAAGGGACCAAGAGTAAGAAAACCCATACCTTTTTATGATTTTAAAACCATGACTTTCTGCCCAAAACCTTCTCCAAAAATCACGTTAAAATACCCTCAACTTTAGCACCAATTCGACAGAATAATCCTCCATCTTGCGTAGCTTCTTTGACTAATTGTTTGTTTGTAATTTTTGTTTTGACTTATTCAAATGTGAAGAAATTTTATTATGATTCTGTTCTTGTATGTTGTTTAGGCAGAATGTGTGAAAAATAATTGTTTGATCGTGAGTGTTGAGGATATAGACGTTAGAAGTGAGAGTTTCCTAGGTTTAGGAGTTTTAGTTTGGGAGTTAGCCAAACTAGAACTCTTTCAAATCTTTAATAAAAATATGATTTTCCTCTTTATTAAATCATCTAATAATTATTAATTAATTAAGTTAATTTACAAATTCAAATTAAAACAATTTAAATCATTGCTTCCACCTAGGTTCGAACCCTGGTGAAGCAAGACTTCACTTAAAAAGCCATTTTTCAGTCCCCTCTCCCCAAAAATGAACTCAACCTTATTAATTAAATAATTAATTATATATTTAGGATAACTATGATGCTACCCTTAGCCTGAAAAAGACTATTTTACCCCTAGACCGTCCAAACTTATGATTTCCCCTTTTTATGTCCGGTAAAGACTCATCTGGATAAATCTTCATATTCCGGATCCCTACATGGCTGGACCCAACCTTTCCTAGCTCAACTAACTCCCCAATTTAGTTGGCTTGTATGTCTCAAGGATTCAAAGGTCTGGTTCTACAAGCATCAATCTGTGTGAACCTAGTCTAATCGAAGACATTCTAGACACATCAAACATTACTTAGCATATCCATTTTTAGGGTTGTTAGAACATCCCAAGTTAGGATATCTGGTGATAGTGAGCCAAGCCAAAGCAACTGCATACAGTAAGCACTAGAAGTAGGTTTCAAATAGAGGATCTAGCTCGAAAGAATAGAGAAACTGAAGCAAGAACAAAGGCTAGATAATAAGAATTAAGATGAGTTATTTGGTAAGTTTCTCTCTTACTCTAAACAGGTTTACATTAATCTACCTTTTGTTGACATTTTGCAGGGTAATCCAAAGTATGCTTAATACGTTAAGGACATTGTGGCAAGCAATATTAGGCTTACCATGTATGAAATTGTAGAAATTAATGAGGAGTGCAACTCAAGGATCAAAAATAGACAGCCTGAAAAGTAAAAAGATTCGGGAAGTTTTATTGCGCAAATCATTATTAGGCAAAAAAATCATGACCAAGGGTTATGTGTCTTAAGGGCAAGTATAATCTAATGCCTTTATATTTGTATAAAAAGTTTGGGTTGGGTAGTCCTAAAAGAACCACTATTATTCTCCAACTCGTGGATATATCCATTGCTAGTCCAGAAGGGGTGGTAGAAGATTTGTTAGTCCAGGTAGGTTTATTGATTTTTCTGGTAGATTTTGTGGTGTTAGACTTTGAACCCGAATTTGAAGTCCCACTCATCTTGGAACGAACTTTCTTGGCCACAGGTAGCGCATTGATCGATGTAGCACCTGGCTAACTAACCATGAGACCACATGATAAGGTTGAAATATTTGATGTCTACTGCGCGTTAATATTGTCTTCTGTTTATGAAAAGTTGTGGGCTATTACTGTGGTTGATCACATGGTAGAATCACATGCACTTATGCCTGAACATCCTACAGATAAAGTGTTAGTGGGTCATGAGTTAGAGGGAGATACTGAAGCTCAAGAGATTGAATCATGCTTAAATCTAGCTCTAGTCGAAACTCGCACAGCTCAAGAGGAGTCATTAGATTGTGAGTTGGGCCCTCCCCCAAAACCATCAATAGAATAAGCCCCTAAGTTGGAACTAAAAATTCTTCTGGCTCACTTAAAATATGCTTATTTGGGCTTTGATGAAACATTGTTTTTTATACTTCCTACGGAATTGTCTAGTTTTCATGTTGAGGCTGCATTGCAGATATTGAAAGATGGCTGATATCCATGGGATCAGTCCGACATTGTGTATGCACAGAATTTATATGGAAGAGGATCTTAAACCCAAATCACTACAGCAGCGTCGTCTAAATCATGTGATGAAAGAAGTGGTAAGAAAAGAAGTTATAAAGTGGTTAGATGCTGGAATTCTATACCTAATCTCTGATAGAAAATTGGTAAGCCTGGTACAATATGTTCCCAAGAAGGGTGGTATGACTATAGTAAGGAATGAAAAGAATGAGTTCATTCCCACTAGAACAGTAACCGGGTTGCGTATTTGTATATATTTCTTAAAATTAAATTATGCTACCCGCAAACATCACTAGCTAGTCTCATTCACTGATCAAATGTTTGTCCGACTAGTATGGCAGGAAAAATATTTCTTCTTAGATGGGTATTCAACATACCACCAGATCTTGATTGCACCCAAGGACCACAAAAAGACCCCATTCACTTGTCCTTATGGCACATATGTTTTCACACGATGCCCTTTGGGCTTTGTAATGCACCAGTGACTTGTCAAAGGTGTATTATGACCAGATTTTATGACATGGTAGAAGATTTTGTGGAGGTATTTGTGGATTATTTTTCAGTCTTTGGGAAGTTCTTTGAGCTGTGTCTCCAGGAACTTGATAAAGTACTTGTTAGATGTGAAGACACCAACTTAGTGTTGAACTGGGAGAAGTGCCATTTCTTGGTTAAAAATGGTATAGTGTTGGTATACAAGGTTTCTAAATCTGATCTAGAAGTGGATAAGGCCAAAGTGGAAGTCATTGAGAAATTGCCCCCTCCTGTCTCTGTGAAAGGGGTTTGTAGTTTTCATGGATATGCAGGTTTTTACCGGTGATTCATCAACGATTTTTCCAAGATTGCACGATCCATATTCAGTCTTTCGGAGAAGGAGGTGAAGTTTGATTTTGATGCAATATGCTTAAGAGCTTTTTAGTTGCTAAAACAGAGCTTAATAGAGGCTCCTATTCTAATTTTGTCGGATTGGGAGGTACCATTTGAACTCATGTGTGATTCTAGTGATGTAGAAGTTGGTGCAATGTTGGGACAGAGAAATAATAGATTGTTCCACTCTATCTACTATACAAGAAAGACCATTGACTCCACCCAAGCAAACTACACAATGACTATGAAGGAGATGCTAGCTCTAGTGTTCGCCTTCGACAAGTTCAGATCGTATTTGGTAGGCACCAAAGTAATCGTTTTCATTGATCATGAAGCTATTAGGTGCCTCTTCAACAAGAAAGATGTTAAAAAAGTTTGATTCATTGGATATTGCTTATCCAAGTATTTAACCTTGAGATCAAAGATAGAAAAGGTACAGAAAATTAAATAGGTGACCATTTATCTAGGTTGGAAGACTTCTCACATGTGAATGATGGGAGCGAATTCGGGAAGAGTTTCTGGATATGAAATTAATGGCTTTGGATATCTCTCAAATATCATGGTATGCACACATTGTGAACTTAATAGTGAGTGGAGATTATCCGCCGGGTGCAACAACCTAACAAAACAAATGTCTAAGTCATGACGCTAGGTTCTACATCTAGGATGAGCTCTTCTTGTTCAAATAAGGTGTCGACAGAGTAGTGAGAAGGTGCATTCTGGAAACCGAGGTTCACAAAGTTCTTGAGAGCTGTCATGCAAGACCATATGGAGGTCATCATGGAGGAGAGTGTACTGCTCACAAGGTATTACAATCTGGTTTCTTTTGCCACTCTTTATTTAAAGAATCTATTGCTTTTCGAGTGGTTGTGATAGGTGTGAAAGATTAGGTACCATCTCAAGAAGACATGAAATTCCCCTCAACAATATTATGGAGGTGGAAAATTTTTATGTGTGGGTATTGACTTCATGGGTCCCTTCCACCATCAAATGGAAACCTCTATATAATCGTAGCGGTTGATTACGGGAGCTAATGGGTTGAGGCAGTCTATCTTCCTTCTCATGACTCAAGAGCGGTGATCAAGTTTTTCAAGAAACATATTTTCACTTGTTTTGGCACTCCAACAACCATTATAAGTGATGGAGGTAAGCATTTCATTAACAATTTTTTTAAGAACCTCCTTGCTAAGTATGGTATTAGAGATAAAGTTGCTTCCAATTATAAACCTCAAACGAGTGGACAAGTAGAGGTATCAAATAGAGAAGTCAAGAAGATTTTGTAGAAAATGGTGAATGCACAAAGGAAAGACTAGTATCAAAAGTTCGATGATGAATTGTGGGCAAGTAGGACTGCATAAAAGACAACAATAGGGACTTCTCCCTACCACATCATATACGGAAAGCATGTCACCGTCCGGCAGAATTGGAGCATCAAGCTTATTGGGCTATAAAGAAGTTAAACTTCGACCCAGAGATACCTGTAAAAAGAGAGTAAATCAGTTGCATGAACTTGAAAAATTCCAAGATTTATAGAGAAAAGACAAAGAGGTGGCATAACAATCACATAGTGGCTCGTACCTTCAAACTGGGATATAAGGTATTACACTTCAGTTCATGACTAAAGTTGTTCCCTGGAAAACTTAAGTAAAAAAGGTATGGTTTTTATGACGTTGTGAGAATGACACAACATGGTGTCGTTGAGTTGCAATGTGAAACTTGCCCCACATTCTTAGTCAATTTGCAAAGAGTAAAGCACTACTTTGGTTATGATTCAAATCTTGTTCAAAAGGATCTTGAGGTAAACGATGAATGATCCAAGTTGAATCGTGCAGCGACATTAAATCTGGCGATACATTAGAGGCAACTTATGATTACTATGTAATATATAAGTGTTTTGTTTTTAACATTATTTTTCTTTTGTTTTTTAGCTTAGGCTAGACTTTTAGGTTTTAGGTTAGAATTAGAACTTAGAAATTTTTCTTTACTCGCAACTTAGGTTGTAATAGTCAATAAAATAAAATTTTGCATGTGGGAACAGTTGTAGGTGCGTTGCGCCAGGCCATAACAGACTGAGGCCCTCTTCAGGCGCACTGGAAAGCGTGTCGCGCTAAGCCCAGGAGGACTGAGGAACTGCAATAAGGGAAGGAAGACTAAGGAACTTCCCAGGCGTCTTAGGCGCGTGCCGCACCCTCATCGCCCCGAGCTTGGCACACTGGAAATCTCGTCGTGCCAGAGCAAAGAGGACATAGCCCTCTGCCACGCGCGTCGCGCCAGTATCGCTCCAACGTCAAGTTTCTTTTAAATTCCGGGTTTAACCCAGAAATTGACTGACCTACCCTGACTAATAACCTCCCCAAATCCCCCATTCATCCCCTATTCCCATGATTTAAATCTCTCCCTCTCCCTACCCCCAATCTTCTTCTTCCCCAACTATTCCCTTTTTCCCATAAACCACCCTTAGCTCCTCTTTTTACCATACCGATTAACCTCTAACCATCTTTCTCTCTTCCCCAAACACTATAAAATCTTCCCTTCTCCATTTTCTTTCATTCCCCAAATTTTGTTCTTTTTCACCTTCAAACCGATCCACCCTCCCCTCCCCCCTAATCTTTTCTCTTCTTTTTTTTTCTGTTCGTAACAAGTTGTGATGGCGCCCAAAGTGAAGAATGTGATTGGTTCAAAGCATAGTAGGAATGTTGAAAATTCTTGGTACTTTTGTGGTACAAAACCGGTGCAAAAATTTGGTAAGAAGGCAGTCGAGAGACATGTATGGGACTGGTTACAGTATCAACAGGAAGCAAAATACATAAAGGATGAGTATGTGCATGAGGTAAGGCTACAATCTCAATTTCCGTCTATCTATAGAATTGTGAATAAGTTAGGCTTATGTTTTATGATTGATAATCCCGGTGATTGTAATTTAACTTTGTTGCATGAATTTTATGCAAATTGGTTAACTGACACTAAGTATAAGTGTGTGCCTTCGAGGGAGAAGGATGTGAGATTTTTAGCCCGTGTTTTGAATGAGGTGTTGGGGACCCTATCGTGTTAAGTTGATATGTTTAACGATTTGAATGTTAAACCCTCGTATAAAGATATCCGACATCCTTTGTGTGGGGTTGAGTCTAATGCTAGGTAGGAAAGGAGTAAGGACACTGGGAGGAATAATACCCTCTATTTTTCTAATTTCAATCAGGTTTCTAGAGTGTGGTTCAAGAGAGAGTGTCATGTGTTCCTTCAAGATAAACACTTCATGGATGTGAGTCAGATAGGGTGGTGTTGGTGTACATGTTGATGAAAGGGATGCGCATTAATGTGGGGGAGATTCTGCGATAGAATATTATGCAGTTTTGGAATAACATGATGTGGCAGTTTTGTAATAGAGGGTTCAATACCAATTTTCTAAGGAGTCGTGAGATTGAGGAAGAAGAGGTGTACTGACTGTTGCTAGGCACACAGATCTGATAGAAGTTTGTAAATGTTGTTGGGTATGTAGCAAGAATTGATGGGAAATTGAGGGAAAGGGAGGAATTTGAAAAGTTGAAAACTTAAAGATTTAGGAACTTGAAAACTCCTCTTTTTCTTTAATGAAAAAGCATTTGTCCCTCATCGCTGGTTGAAAAAAATAGGAGAGTTGAAATACAAAAACACTCCTATTAATTATTTAAAGGGTTTGTAAAGAGGGAACCCCTTGCGTCATCGTCGTCGCTCGCTCGGCTTCGGCTACGAGTACGGCTTCGGCTTCGGCAAATGATCGATCAAGAGATTATGTTTTGGACAAAGTTTGTTTTAATTATATATTTAATTATTTATTTAATTAATTTTAAATTAAATTGCTAATATATTTTTAATTATTTACTTGAAAACATTTTCAGTTATTTAGTTGAAATTAACAAAAATATTTCAATTTCCCACCATGACTGATGTGAAAGGTTGCAACATTCAGGAACAGTCAGTATCATTTGAAAGGTTACAAACTTTCATTAATGGTCGTCTGGATTCTGAAAGGGTTGCAACCTTTTGAAACCTGATCCTCTTGCTTATAGATACCTTTTAGTCTTCAAAAATTTTCCTTACGAATTTTCTTATCTCTTCTTCTTCTTCAGCACAACAAATTACTTCATGTATTTTACTGCTGTTGACTTATCCGTTGACACCAGAGTTTTTGGTATTTATGCTCTGGTTGTTGAGATCATTTTACCTTTAGAGGTCATATTCCAAATCAAACCTCGAATACTACAGGGAAATAATTTCCTTAAGGGGACACTATGAGTTTAGTGGACTTGATCTTTTATCAATTCAATTTTTTTCAAGATTCTGGTGCGTTACAGATTTTAAGTTTTTTCTTAGTTAATATTTTTTCATCTCTTGTACTGATTCTTAAAACTTTGATTACTTCGTGTTTCTGTAAAGTTTTATCAGAATCAGTAATTCTATTTTTCAAACATAGATTGGCAACAATCTTAAAGAAATTATTCATTATTATTAATTTGTGTTTCGGGTGGAGACAAATCATTGTGATTTTCTACTCCTTGAAGTTTGCAATTATAATTTATTGCTTACGAAGACTGTTTCGACTCTTGTCTGTAGAAATGGCAAAACACGGTGTTACAGTGACTGTTGCTGTACAAACTCCAACTGTTGTACCACAAGCAGAGAAACCCGGTGAATTCACTGGTGTGAATTTCAAATAATGGCAGCAACGGGTATTTTCCTTGCTTACCACTCTTAGTTTTTAGAAATTTACTAGTGAAGAAACTCCAGTGCTTGTTGTTGATATGCTAGACGGAGAAAAATTTATGATTATTGAAGCATGGAAACAGGCAGACTTATTATGTAAAGGCTACATTTTGAGTGCTTTAGAGGATGACTTATATAATATCTACAATGCAATAACAACTTCAAAAGAGTTGTGGGGTGCACTTGAGAAGAAATATAAGATAGAAGATGCATGCTTTAAAAAGTTTGTGGTCGCAAACTTTTTAGAGTATAAAATGGTAGATAGTAAAATTATTGGATCACAAGTGAGGGAATTTCAACATATTCTCCATGATCTGATTGCTGAAGATACAGTAGTAAATAAGGTTTTACAAGTGGCTGCAATGTTCGAGAAGTTGCCTCCTTCGTAAAACAATTTCAAGAATTATTAAAGCACAATTGTAAAGAAATGAAACTTGAAGATCTTGTGATTCACCTAAAGATTGAGGAAGATAGCAATGACGCTGAAAAAAAGTCTCGTAAGAGATCAACAATCATTAGAGTTAATATTAATGAAGAAGCTTCTACCATAGACAAAAAGAGAAAGAAGTCCAACTAGTAGAAGTTAAAATAGGCCGAGAAGAAATTCAAAGGCAACTGTTACAACTGTGGCAAGGCTGTTCATAGGTCTTCTGATTTTTGTGCTCCAGAAAAGGACAAAGACAAAGGAAAAGACAAAAGTCAAGCAAACATCGTGGAAAAGATTAAAGATGCAAATGACTTGTGTGCATTGATCTCAGAGTGTAACTAAGTTGGAAATCCAAAGAAGTGGTTTCTCGACTTAGGTGCCACTCGACATATTTGCTCTGCAAAAGAAGCCTTTGCAACGTACACTCCTTCTAACTACGATGAAGATTTGTTCATAAAAAATACAACAACAACAAGGATTGCATGAAATGGGAAAGTAATGTTGAATATAACATCCGGAAGGTGTTGACTTTGAGTAGTGTTCTTCAGTCTCTACTATTAGGAAGAATTTAGTTTATGTTGTACTGCTCGTTTAGAACGGGTTTAATTGTGTCCTGGTTAGTGATAAAGTTGTTAAGTAAGAATGAAATGATCATAGGAAAGGGCTACCTCAATAAGGATCTTTTCAAACTAAATGTAACGGTTGTTGACAGTATTCATAAGAATTTTTCTCTAGTTTACTTACTGGAGTCAAATGATTTATGAATGCCCATTTGGAACATGTAAATTACAAAGTCTTGCAAAAAATGGTTACTCTAGAAGTATTGTCTGATTTTCAATAAAATAAATCGAAATGTGAAATTTGTGTGGAAAATAAGTTTGTTAAAGATCCTTATAGGTTTGTTGAATGAAATTCCAAAACTTTAGACTTAGTTCACACAAATATATGCGATATGAAGTCGACACCATCTCGTTGTGGAAAAATGTATTTTATAACTTTTATTGACGACTACACTCGATTTGTTATGTATATTTGCTTAATAGTAAGGATGAAGCAATTGATGAATTTCAGCAATAAAAAAACAATGTGGAGAACCAATTGAATCTAAAGATAAAAATTATTCAGAGTGACAGGGGTGGAGAATATGAATCTCTTTTTGCATAGATATGTTTGGAATATGGTATTATTCATCAAACAACTTCTCCTTATACACCACAGTCAAGTGGTTTGGTGGAACGGAAGAATAGAACATTAATGGAAATGATAAATGCATTGATGATCAATTCTTGTTCACCACGAAACCTTTTGGGGAAAGTCATCCTTACAGCTAATAAGATACTCAATAGGGTACCCCATCGAGAAACACGATCAATTACATATGAATTATTAAAAGGAAGGAAACCCAACTTGAAATATTTCAAAGTATTAGGGGTGTTTAGCCAAGGTAGATGTTCCTTTACCGAATAGGGTTAAAATTGGACACAAAATAATAGATTGTGTATTTATTGGATATGTTGTGAACAGTAAGGCTTACCGGTTTTTAGGTCACAAATATAATAATTCTGATATTCATGTTAATACGATAATTGAGTCCGATAATGCAGAGTTTTTGAAAACATTTATGCGTATAAAATGTAATGTTAGTCGATATGTGAATGAGTTAAAGGACCATGAGAAGAATCAACAGAAAATACACTTACTAGTGAGGATCTTAGGCGTAGTACTCGCCAACGAAAACCTGCTTCTTTTGGACCAGATTTTTTGGCACTATTGCTTGAAAATGAGCCTCAAATATTTAAAGCAGTTATGTCTTCATCTGAGTTAACTTATTGGAAACAAGCAGTCAATAGTGAAATCGAATCAATTTTATGTAATCACAATTGGGAATTGGTTGATCTTCCATTATAAAATAAGCCTTTTGGATCAAAGTGGATCTTTAAAGGAAAAATGAAACCTAATGAGACTATTGACAAATATAAGACTAGAATGGTAGTCAAAGGGTACAGACAAAATGAAGTTCTGGACTATTTTGACACATACTCTCCAGTAACAAGGATAACATCAATTAGGATGTTAAAAAAACTAGCACCAGTGCATAATCTTAAAATCCACCAAACGGATGTAAAGACAACCTTCTTAAATGGAGAGTTGGGGAAAGATATTTTCATGGAACATCCTGAAGGTTTTATCGTTACTGGTAAAGAAAAGAAAGTTTGAAGACTTATAAAGTCACTTTATGGACTGAAGCAAGCAATCAAACAATGGCATGCTGATACGCTCAAACTTACTTCTCAAATGAGAAGTAAAGCGGTCGTGTCAAGTAAATAACCCAACTAGTGAGGTTGGGATCGTTCCCACGAGGAAAATAGTCTAGACTTAACTTTAACCTAGTATTACTATCGTTTGGTCAATAACTTTCTTGGAAAGTAGAAATATAAAAAGGGGGGTTTGTATAACCTAACGAGTAAAAATAACTAATGTAATTGAAAGAGACAGGTTAATGACTTGTAATATTGGGTTTTAATCAATGAATTAAGGTAACTAGGGTTTACGTGTTCCCCAGGTTAAGTAACTCGACAAT
The DNA here is from genome assembly GCA_027789145.1 of Solanum arcanum. Lineage (NCBI taxonomy): Eukaryota > Viridiplantae > Streptophyta > Magnoliopsida > Solanales > Solanaceae > Solanum > Solanum arcanum. The sequence continues at coordinate 19,646,653 of CM050933.1, forward strand.
TCTAACTATAACAATTCTTTCCTAGTATCTTGCATGCAAAGTGACAAGTTATGTATTTCTAAATCCTTGGTCCGGCATCTAGAAAATCTCACTCCGCACCTTGGTCCGGCTACGTGTGTTGCTTTCCTAACCCTTATCTTTACCTCATATTAAGCATCATATTCGATATTTGACTAAGTTATACCTCGTACCAATCAATACTAGCCTATTAGATAGCATACACTAAATCTATGTTAATAATTCTTTTCCTATTATCTACCTCCTTGGTCCGCAAGTAGCATTAAGGCGAAGTTCAAACGTTGATCATCCGTTAAAAAGACTTCTAAGCGAAAGAATTATTAATACATGCAAGACACTGTTCTAGAATTGTTATTTTAGTTAGGGTTTATCTCATTATTTGCCTATGGTTCCCACAACCCTAGTTATGGAATTTAGTTGCTCATAGCCATAAACACGATATTCAAATCATTAAATTAGAATTCATGTACTTACTTCAATGAGAAAGAATAAAGTCCAAAATACGCTGATTTATCACCAAAATACACTTGTATCAATCTACAATAAACAAAAACTCAAAAACACCAAGTATTATAAACACAAAGTCTAGCTATATGGAATTTGAATAGCAAAGACTCAAACCCCAAAAGCGAGGTTTTTCGAACTATTTATAAAAATAATAAACCTAATTAAAGAAGGATTCTAATATTACGGAAATCGCCAAAACGCGGGTGGTCGACGGACCACGCGACGGACCGTCGTAGTCATGACGGACCGTCGTGGGCTCCGTCGTCCCACACTTGTCCAATTTCTTCACCGCTTTCTTCATTCCTCGACGGCAAGTGTGACGGACCGTCATAGGCACGACGGTCCGTCGAGAGTCTTCGCTTTCAAAATACTTCAACTCCTGGAACAGTGCTGGGATAACTTCTCCGATCTTCACGACGGACATACGGGACGGACCGTCATGGCCATGACGGTCCGTCACAAGCTTCGTAATCCCACACTTGGTCGACTTCCCCATCTTCCTTCAAAGAGCTACTCTACACCGCCACCTACGGACCGTCACAAGCACGACGGACCGCCATAAGCTCCGTGAGGTGGTCTCTTACGCAATTTTCGCTCAAAATCTCCGCATTGACTTTGGGATGATTTCTGCAAAACAAAGAGAAACTTATATCAAAATTAGCACAAAAAGGCTTTTGGACACACTAAACTTAAGGAAAAAGCATTAATTATACCGTGAAACCACGGTATCTCAACACCCTCAACTTAAATTCGTTGTTTGTCCTCACCCGACGCACTATGACTCACTACACAATCTTTGTACAATAGTATTCACATTTTATCCTTTGCAATCATTTGGCTATCAATCCCGCCTAATCCCATCAAATCTATGCATGCTGTCACTATTAGGCTTGACTTTTGTGGGATTCGAACATGACACAGACTCACCATGCACTAATACCTACCCTCTTCAATTTCTCACCAAGGTGCTAACAATTCCGGTATTGCAACTAGTGTCCTCACTTTAGAACAAAATCCTCATTTTTCACACAATGATTTCAGTTTGAGTATAAGGATTACATTTCAACACTCGCTCTCAGAACAAAGTCACACTCATTCATACCTATTGCCATAAGCTTGCCCTTATTTTCACTGCCTTAAGTTCACTATACAACCTTTAGGATCACGATAGGACTTTCTTTAGCTTGTAACGTAGGCTCAGAGTCAGGTAGGGTATATTTAGGTATACTTTAGTGACTTTTTGCCCTCCTTGACATATCGGCTAAACCTTCCACCCTATATCACTCTATCTCACCCATTCCTGCTATTCCTTCGCCTTGCTGTTTCCCTTCTTTCTTCATTTGCGTAAGTGACTCTTTTCTTTTCTTGTTTGTAATTCTTGAATACCTTTTTCCGGCAAATTTTTTTTTTTTTTTTTTTTTTTCACAAGATCTTAAGTCACTTTACTTTTGTTCTTTCTCTCCCTTTGTTCTTTCAACCCCACTTTCCAGGGCATTCCTCAAAACAGCCACCCTCAACTCATGGCTTTGCCATGAGTCAAGGTACACAAGACTCCAAAATCGGGTCAGGGCCATAACGAAGGTTGTTTATACATTAGCCACCCTCAACTTATGCTTTTGGCATAAGTCGAGGTGCACATGTCCAAGGAGGGACCAGGGCCAACATATTGTTCCCGAGAAAGGTCGGTTGGGGTGAAAAAGAACGGTCTAATTTTAAGCTCAAAGTATTTGGATCAAAGAAGGATTAACTTTCATTTGGTTTCTTTATTTAGGCTAGAAATGGGCTATATTGAATAAGGGCCTATGATCATTTCCTAATTGTTTGTTACTGACTTACTTTTAGGAGGACTAACCAGGCAAGTTCTAGCTCGGTACCAATAGTGGACTATTCAACTTTCCTCACACTCACTTGACATTTCATCACTATACCAGATTATCGGACACCTAGTTTGACTCGAAGATTTAGGGTAATGCAACGGTGTAACTCTATTTCATGTTTAGAGCCACACAATTATCATTCACTACGCCTAGTCATGCAACATTTTCGATTTTATCGGGATATCATTTTAGCCATCATGCTTGAGTTAAACTTATGTACAAAAGATATAACGTGCGGTTCAACAGAAAAATAATCAGTCTTTTGGGGAAAAAGAACACAGCAAGAAAACCCCAAAGAGGATAGTGAGTTGGGCTACTCGGACTTCACCCTAACACTCACTTTCCATTTACCCCACCCCCAACAAAAAGCATGCAATTGTCCCCAATGCATAAAAAGACTAAAGATTAGAGGGGTAGGTGAAGAAAGCGTGGCGCATAAGCGCCAGTAGATCAGCAAGGTTTGGTGGGTCCGGTTTCCGGAACCCACGACCTCTGCAAACTGGACACCATCGGTGGTGTCCTCGCAATCTGGACACCTCGGTGGTGTCTCGGAACAACCGCTCCTCGGTGCCTCCCGTGGTCTCTACAAGATGGGAGCTAGAGGCCCCGGCCGCTATACGTGATGCGCGGATCCGGTGTGCCTCGCCTCGGCAATTGAGGCTCTCTCGCGACCTTCAACTCGCGGCGCTCTGTCTTCTTCGCTCGCGCCTCGTCCTCTCCTCGATCCCTACGCCTCTTGGCACTCTGCGGAGGGGATGGTGGAATGTCGAGTCGGAAGCAGGCCGCTAGTACGGTGTCCTCAGCGGGATCGGCGACCTCCGGTACCACTTGTCGCTAGGATTGTGTCGATATTCCGCTCAAGAGGCTGAGACTGAAGGGACGCCACATCTGCCGGAGGGGCTGGTCGAGCTAATACTCGCAATTCAAAGGCGTCGGCGCTGGTGCACCTCAAGAACCTTCCGCATCTGCCTCTCCATGCGGCGCGCCAGACTCGGCAATAGACCTGCATCCACGGCTGGATATGATGCGGAAGAGTGGCCATTTGTGCCTCGACTTTTGGACTCGAGCAAGCGGGTGGTGTCGGTATAGGGCGTGCTACTACCCGGGATAGACTCGACCGGGGTAGTGTCAGTAGATGCCGGTGTAGACGTCCGAGCCTGTGCAACCGTATCCACAAGATCATCAGCAAGAGGTGGCAGCTCTGGACGTGGCCCTCTGCGTGGTGCCAACTCATTGGCCTCGTCTCTGATGAGGCCTACATCAACGGTGCCCGGCGGGGTCTTCAACTGATCTATGTGCCACACGGGCACACCTGCAGCCCTGCAAAGAGCAAAGATCATGCACGGAAAGGGGTAGGTGGTGGTGACCTTAAACGCCCTCTCGTGCATGACCGCCTGGAGAAGCCAAGCATGGTCTACCTCGAAGCCGGCGATCATCGCCGCTATCAAGACCGCGATCCCATGTGACTATGTTATCCGCGGGTGTGGGGGAGAGGCAGTGACGCACGAGCAGCCATAAGAACTTGGCGACGAACGTGAGGTTGGCCTTCTTGATGGCCCCCTTCGGCTCAGTGACCCAGTCGGCACCCTCGCCGTCGACTGATAAATGCAGGGCCATCCACCTCTTGGTGGTCTCTCTCAATGTCCGCTCGCGCATGAAGTGGCCCTCCTTGACTATCTGCCAGCGATAGTCAAACTCAGCAGTGGTGGGGGTCCGCGCAGCCTCAGCACTCTCGCCGTATAGGAACCGGCGGATGGCGGGCAGGGAAATGTCGACTTGCACGCCTCTGACTAGCACCTGCTCCAATGGGGCCTGTTTCGCGGGAGCAGCCCGCCTGTCGATCTGTGATCGGAGAGTCGCTACGTAGGACGCGTAGAACTCTCGGACCATCTCCTCACTGTAGCGTCCCAATGGACGGGCTGTCCACTTCAAGGCGTCTGGGGATGAAGATGTTGTGGATGTCCGGCATCGAAGGGAGACTCCCTGTAAGTACCCGCCGCTCCAGGGTGAGTGTCCGAGCCATTACCCCTTTGTCCGTCAGAAATTTGGCGTCGGAGTACACCTGAAACTGGCCTTCAACGCACCACCGGTTTGGCTGGTCTGGATCTTGGGTGGGGACCTGGGCTGGTGCGCCGGATGTTGAGTCTGAACTGTCAGCCTCATCAGACGAGGCCGACGCTGCAGCAGTGGCTGGTGCGGGAACCTCAGCAGATCCTGAAGCTTCCTCGGACCAGGATACTCCTAAGGAGCCAGACGCTCCTTCCTCGTTGGTGGCCGACCCAGAGGGTGTGCCGGTCAGTGTGCGCTCCTCATGAGACTGGGAGGCAGTGACTACGCCGGACGCCACCGTCTTCTTGGGTGTGGCTCGGGGGGCACGTGCAGCACGGGAAGGGGCGGAGGTGCCTGGGGGCATGTATTCTGGGTCTGCTCATCATCGACGATGATCAGCGTCTGACGGGGCCCACAGACTTGGATCGCCAGCGTGCGTAAGGTCGGTCTTGCTTGGTGCCATGGTCGATAGTACCTGAAAAGGATCACTATTAGTACGAGTAATATCAAACAAGACAACCAAGCCCATACAACATCAAACATGTAAAATAGTATGTTAGTGATAGTGAAAGCGTAGCACACGACGGAGACGGATGACGGCTCGTCGTGGCTACGACGGACCGTCATGAGGTCCGTCGTGTTGTACTTGGTCGATGTACATATAAAGAACCCTGAAGAGGGTCTCGACCATCATGACGGTCACTCGGACGGACCGTCGAGTGGACGACGGCGTCGTAAGTGTCCGCCATAGGACACTTAGAAAGTTTAGAGACCGCCAAGGCAGGGTCTCGACAATCATGATGCGTGCGGGGCGGACCGTCGTGGGAGTGACGATCCGTCGTAAGTGTCCGTTGTGGGATACTTGGAAAAATTGGGAGACCTTCAGAGTGGTCTCGACCATCATGACGGTCACTCGGGGCGGACCGTCGAGTGGACGACGGCCCGTCGTAAGTGTCCGTCATAGGACACTTAGAAAGTTTTAGAGACCGCCAGGAACAGGGTCTCGACAACCATGTGATCGTGCGGCAGACGGACCGTCGTGGGAGTGACGGTCCGTCGTAAGTGTCCGTTGTGGGACACTTGGAAAAATTTTGGAGACCCTTTTCAGAGTGGTCTCTGACCATCACGACGATCGTTCAGGACGGATCGTCATGAAGACAACGGTCCGTCACAGGCGTCGTTGGGGATGGAGCTAGGGCATATGCGACGGACCCTGCGACGGTCCGTCGTGTACACGACGGACCGTCATCGGGGTCTCGTTCTGTCTACCAGGGACAGAACTGTAAGTACCCTAAGCAACCCCAATGAACCCACGTGGTCTTGTAGTGTTGTGGACCTATATGTGTCTATCCCACTTACCTAGGAAACTAGTAATGTGAAATCGCCTATGTCTAGGGTTATGATCATGGCAAATTCAAACATTTAGAGCCTAGGTATAGATATAAGTATATCAATGGAACAACATACGACTAAAAACAAATCTAAAACTAACTAATAACTAAAAATACAATACAAGAGAGATGAGTATAAATTTAGAGACACATACCTTGGAAATGTAGAAAACACTAATGTGAAATGAGTCAGGTAGCAAAGAAGACACCTTACAAAGAAAGAAAGACCGACTAGTGGATGAGAAGTATAAGGTTTCGGAGTATTTTGGGGGCAATGATCAGTGGGGGGAAGTTGAAAAGAGAGTGGAGATGAGAGGAATGAGGAAATAATGGGAGAAATATGGAGGGGTGGGAGTATAAACGGTCAGAATTTGAAAAGGGTGGTCCGGGTCGGGTCGGGTTAATTTCATTAAACGCGCGACGGGTCCCCGACGACGGACCGTCGCGTATGCGACGCCCCGTCGTAGTGTCCGTCGTGTGTGCCCTAATTTCAAAAGATGACAGTTATACGTACCTGGTGTGACGGATGATACGACGGTCCGTCACGTGTGCGACGGTCCGTCGATGTATCCGTCGATGGTCAGCCGCAGAGTAGTTTTCTGCAGAATTTCCTGGTGATGTGCCTGCAAACTTAAAACCCATTAATAGAAAAATGCTACTATTAAAAAGACAATAAGTATTGGGTTGCCTCCCAACAAGCGCCTGATTTAATGTCGCGGCACGACTAGGACCACTTGATTACTCAGACTTCATCAAGATGGTATGCCTCTATCACTTCATTCCCCGATGCTTTCTGCCCAAATAGAGTTTTATTCTATCTCTATTCTTCTTAAACCGCACTCCTCTTTGGCTTTTAACTCAACTGCCCCATGAGGGAATACTTGGGTAACCAAGTAAGGGCCAGTCCATTTGGACTTGAGCTTGCCTGGAAGACAAGACACCCAGAACTGTCTACAAGTACCAAATTCCCAACCATAAACTCTTGTTTTGCAAATTTTTGTTCAGTTCCCTTCTTTATCTTTCCTTTGTGGGATATGGCCGATACCGATTGGAGCTCACCACTGCCTCATGGTCCTACAAATGTTGAAGGTGGCTTCTTCATTATTCAACCGAAATTTCATCTGTCCCTTCTCCATATCCACTAAAGCTCTACCTGTAGCAAGGAATGGCCTCCCAAGAATAATGGGCACCTCAAAATCGACTTCGCAATCAAGAATAACAAAATCTGTGGAAAGATGAATGACTCCACTTTTACTAGCACATCATGGAGTATCCCTATGGGCTTTTCACGATCCGATCGGCCATCAAGAGTCAGATCGCGTGGGTTTTGGATCCCCAAACCCAACTTCTTGTAAATTGAGAGGGCATTAGGTTTATGCTTGCCCCAAATCACATAATGCTTTCGCAAAATGTAATGACCCAACTGTACAAGGAATAGTGAACGCACCGGATCTTCTTTCTTTTGTCCTAGGGATCTTGTAGCGCTAGCACTCCAATGTTGCACTCTATCATCATCCTCAAACGTGCCCGATCTTTTCTTGGTGACCAGATCTTTCATAAATTTGGCATCACCGGGCATTTGTTCTAGAGCTTCCACCAAAGGGACATTGATAGAGAGCTGCTTCAACATTGTTATGAAGCGCGGTATTTACCATCCTCGGTATTTTCACTAATCTACGAGGGAAGGGTGGTGGTGGCCTAGGCATGGGAATTACCTTGATGGGTACTTCGCATATTTTCCATTACTTTCATCCGCTTCACCACTACCCTTTACCACCTTATCATTTTCCTTTCTCACATTATTCTCGTGAGATGGCATGGGTGGGTCAATGGTTTGCCTACCACCTCGAGTAGTAATTGCCATACTGTGTGCATCATTCTTTGGATTTTGGACAGTGTTGCTAGGAAGAGTGCCCGGTTGCCGTGTGTTCACTGTCGCAGATAATTGGGCCACTTGCAATTCGATCGCTTAATCGAGATTGCGTGTGTTTCCACTTTTGCCCAATACTAGCTAAATCACCCCTTAATTCTTTAATGTGCTCATCACTAGCATCGAACCTCCTCATCATTTTGTGCAACATATCCTCAACTCGCGCCATGCTATCTCCACCATTCCTAGGAGTAACTTCACGATTTTGAGGAGGAACATAGGGTCCACTCTGTCGTTTCTATTACCATAGTTACTCTGTTGAAGTTGTTGTCGTGGTTGGAGTTACCATCTCGGACATAATGACCCTCACGGTTGTAGTTACCATAGTTCCGACCTTGGTTCCCTTGACCTTGGCGCCAATTATCCTGATTTGAGCCTTGGGCGCTTGGTCGGAAACCCCCATTTGTTCATTGACTGCATAGGAATCCTCTTCATAGTAACATTCACCGTTAGGGGGTGGTGGTTTAGCCAAGTAGTTGACTGCATTAACCTTCTCTAGCACCCGTGACATGTTTTAGTACCAACCCAAGCTCAGTTCTCATCTGTGCCATTTCTTCACGAATATAAATGCCTGTTTGGGTTGTGAGTGGGTACTGCTGCGAAGGTGTTTCTCCTGTATCGGACTTCCTAGTACTCCAAGCTTTGTTGTTTCGGGAGATTTTCTCTAATTTCTCGGCAATCTCAAAGATAAGGGCATTCTCCATAAGATCCACTGCTATAGTGTCCAACACCGCTTTATTGTTATCATCCTGTCCCGATAGAAGTATTCCTTCAGAGACTCATCATCAATACGGTGATTTGGGACACTTCTCAAGAATGAGGTGAATCTATCCCAAGAACTACTAACCGACTCTCCTGGTAGTGCCATAAAGTTATTCACCTGTCTTTGTGGTTTAATTTCTTGGAGACCGGATAGTAGCGTGCTAGAAGACATCCGTAGTTGGTTCCATGTGAAGATGGAGTTGTATGGGAGCTCAAGAAACCACATAGCAGCCTCTCTCCGTCGGTGAGAGAGGAAATACTCTAAGACCTATTACATCAAGATCCAAATCAGGCCTCCCACACAACTCTTACACACCGCCCTTACCTTAGCTATATGGGCATGTGGATCCTCGAATGGTAGCCACGAAAACAAACCTCTGGCGGTGAGCATTTGCATCGGACTACTAGTTACCACAAAAGTGTGGCCTGTAGGTAGAGGAGGCAAAACCAGGTCTGGTCCGAATCCGCTATGTTATCATAGCCTCTGTAGTATGCTTGGGGCCGTGGAGCGGATTCATCCCCTCTGTTGATGTTCACCGAGCATCGGGTAACATCGACCATGAACATCACCGGAGCTGGGATGTTACGGTTTAGATCCTCATCGTTGATTCCCAAGTTACGATTCATGTTTCACGGTGTGCGTTCTAGCTCGAGATCGTAGGGTACAACGGTTCTCTTCCTCTCCGTGTATTTGGCATACAAGGAGGATAATTACAAGGAAATCAAAAACAATAAAACAAAGTAAAATCAAGAAAATATCAACTAAACTATAGTAATAAGTTCAAGTTAATCTAAAAGCTAAATTCCCCGGCAGCGGCGCCAAAATTTGATACGCTCAAACTTACTTCTCAAATGAGAAGTAAAGCGGTCGTGTCAAGTAAATAACCCAACTAGTGAGGTTGGGATCGTTCCCACGAGGAAAATAGTCTAGACTTAACTTTAACCTAGTATTACTATCGTTTGGTCAATAACTTTCTTGGAAAGTAGAAATATAAAAAGGGGGGTTTGTATAACCTAACGAGTAAAAATAACTAATGTAATTGAAAGAGACAGTTGACAGCTTGTAATATTGGGTTTTAATCAATGAATTAAGGTAACTAGGGTTTACGTGTTCCCCACAGGTTAAGTAACTCGACAATTCTAACTATAACAATTCTTTCCTAGTATCTTGCATGCAAAGTGACAAGTTATGTATTTCTAAATCCTTGGTCCGGCATCTAGAAAATCTCACTCCGCACCTTGGTCCGGCTACGTGTGTTGCTTTCCTAACCCTTATCTTTACCTCATATTAAGCATCATATTCGATATTTGACTAAGTTATACCTCGTACCAATCAATACTAGCCTATTAGATAGCATACACTAAATCTATGTTAATAATTCTTTTCCTATTATCTACCTCCTTGGTCCGGCAAGTAGCATTAAGGCGAAGTTCTAACGTTGATCATCCGTTAAAAAGACTTCTAAGCGAAAGAATTATTAATACATGCAAGACACTTTGTTCTAGAATTGTTATTTTAGTTAGGGTTTATCTCATTATTTGCCTATGGTTCCCACAACCCTAGTTATGGAATTTAGTTGCTCATAGCCATAAACACGATATTCAAATCATTAAATTAGAATTCATGTACTTACTTCAATGAGAAAGAATAAAGTCCGAAAAATACGCTTGATTAATCACCAAAATTCACTTGTATCAATCTTCAATAATCAAAAACTCAAAAACACCAAGTATTATAATCACAAAGTCTAACTATATGGAATTTGAATATCAAAGAGTCTAACCCCAAAACGAGGTTTCGAACTATTTATAAAAAATAATAAACCTAATTAAAGAAGGATTCTAATATTACGGAAATCGCCAAAGCTGGTGGGTCGACGGACCACGCGACGGACCGTCGTAGTCATGACGGACCGTCGTGGGCTCCGTCGTCCCACACTTGTCCAATTTCTTCACCGCTTTCTTCATTCCTCGACGGCAAGTGTGACGGACCGTCATAGGCACGACGGTCCGTCGAGAGTCTTCGTTCAAAATACTTCAACTCCTGGAACTGCAGATGCTGGGATAACTTCTCTGATCTTCACGACGGACATACAGGACGGACCGTCATGGCCATGACGAACCGTCACAAGCTTCGTAATCCCACACTTGGTCAGACTTCCCCATCTTCCTTCAGCAGCTACTCTACACTGCCACCTACGGACCGTCACAAGCACGACGGACCGTCATAAGCTCCGTAGGTGGTCTCTTCTGCAATTTTCGCTCAAAATCTCCGCATTCAGCTTTGGACAGATTTCCTGCAAAACAAAGAGAAACTTATATCAAAATTAGCACAAAAAAGGCTTTTGGACACACTAAACTTAAGGAAAAAGCATTAATTATACCGTGAAACCACGGTATATCACATGCTAAATTTGACCAAACTATGTTGGCAAATGAATTGAAGAATACCGAATGTGATATGTGTTTACATTAAAATGTTATCAATCATGAAGTCATTGTTTGTTGGTATGTTGATGACATGTTAATAATGATTAAAGACATTGATAATATAAATGCTACTAAGTGCATGTTAAATTCCTTAGGGACTAGCCTTATCTCAATCTCATTATATTGAAAAAGTATTGGATAAGTTCAAGTACTTGAATTTAAATATTGTCAAAACTATAATTGATTTAAGTTGTACATTTCAAAAGAATGGAGGTCAAAGGGACTCTCATTTGGAATATGGTAGAGTATTGGGAAGGTTCATATACATTATGAATTGTACGCGACCAGATATAGCATCTAGCAAACTGATTCGGTTCACCTGTAATCCGAATCAAACTCATTGGATGGAAATGAAATTTGTGTTGGGATATCTGAAAGATACACAACACTATGCTTTGGATTATAATAAATATCCTGTTGTGATTGAAGGATCTAGTGATGCTAATTGGATCACTAGGTCAAATAATGTAAAATCCACAAGTGGTTATGTGTTAATACTTGGTGGAGGAACAGTCTCTTGGGAATCGTCCGAACAAACATGTATAGCTCACTCCACAATGGAATATGAATTCATCGCATTGGATAAGGATGGTGAAAAAGATCAATGTCTCTACAATTTCTTAGAGGATATTCCATTATGTTCCCGCCTTGTTAAACCTATTTGCTACATTGCTATAGTAAAGCAGCAATAGGTAGGGAAGGGAGCGTCATGTACAACGGGAAGTCTCATCATATATGATGGAGATATAACACCATAAGACAACTACTCTCTAGTGGAATTATCACAATTAACTACGTAAAGTCAAGAAATAATGTATCAGATCCACTAACGAAAGGCCTAGTGAGAGAGGCAGTTGAAATATCATTTAAGGGAATGGGTTTATGTCTTAGGAAAAGTCAGTACAACGACAACTCTATCTAGAAGACTGGAGATCCCAAGATCTAGATTCAAGGAGAAAAACAAAGTTGTAGTTGACGGTTCGACATTGTCAATAAACTCAATCCATTCTCATAATGAAGACAATGTTCAGGAACAATGTTAAGACTTAAAGGATTGTTAATGAGGTAATAAAAGCTTAAAGTTTTTAATGAGTTGCTATGTTTGGTAGATTTGACCATATAGTGTATCTATGAGATGACATCGTTAGAAATCACCTATGTGAGTGTGAAGTAGAAGCCGCTTCAAAGAGAATTTTATTTCAAAAGCCTATTCTCTATACACTTGTGAAACCAGGAGTTGTTCATTGCTGAAAGGAACACCGCCGTAAGAACCATAAACATTAAAAGGTTAATTATGTGACATATGGTTGTCTAGGTATACATTAAATCTCGATAGTTCAAAGATATGCATCTACCGATTAATCGAGTATATTTGACATATGTTCACTAAGGAAAATCTAAGGGGAAACCTAATTACGCAGACACAATTAATCATTTCCTGTAAAGTACAGACTTGTTTGTGCATTCCTATGTTATAACCATTCCCCATCAATGCAGGGGATTATTGGGTATGTAGCATGAATTGATTGGAAATAGAGGAATTTGAAGAGTTGGGAATTTGAAAAGTCCTCTTATGCTTTAATGAAAAGGCATTTGTCCCTCATTGGTGGTGGAAAGAAAAATAGTAGAGTTTTAATATAGAAACACTCCTATTAATTATTAAAAGGGTTGGAAATAAGGACCCCTCTCGCACCATCGTCATCCTCGCTCGCTCGACTTGGCTTCGGCTTCGCTTACGGCTACGTCTACGGATACGACTTCTGCTTTGGCTTTGGCTTTGATAAATGATCGATCAAGAGATAATTTTTTCGAAAAAGTTTGTTTTAAGAGATGTTTCAATATCCCTCCATGACTGTTTTGAAAGGTTGCAAATTTCAGGAACAGTCAATACCATTTGAAAGGTTGCAAACTTTCTATATTACAAATTTTAAGTTTTTTCTTAATTAATTTATTTTCATCTCATGCACTTATCCTGAAAACTTTGGTTACTTCGTGTTTTTGCAATGTTTATCAGAACCGGTAATTCTGTTTTTCAAACACAAATAGGCAACAGATGTCACGCGCACCAGTCACTAGACACATCCCACGGGCCTATCTTATTGGCCCTAGATAGGAAAGCCCCGGATGATAGTGTCATGACATGCATGTTTGGGATGGCTAAATCGCAGTTGCAGATTCAAGGTCATCAAGTCACTGATGAGGAGATGGAGGCTTTGGTTGAGTGCTATCTATTTGTCGAAAGTGCAGCTTATTTGTGTCAGACTAGTCTAGCATTTTCTTAGCATGTGGATGAGGATGAGCCCATTGTTGATGAAGCCATGGATGATGAGGAGGACGAAAATGACGTGGATAAGGCGAATTTCTTAATGGTGTTCGATCGCGGTGACGACGAGGCTTAATGTCCCTTGGAAGTATTCCTACCCGTTTACTTTTCTTTGCTTGAGCACTAAGTACAATGCTTATCTGTATAAGAGTGGGTGGGGTAATTCAATGTGTATTAGTAGTTTATTACTTTATTTAGTCTAGTTTTAGTCTTTAGCTGTTATCATATGTTTTTGGGTTCCTCAGAGTTTGTTTTCGGTACTTTAACTTAGGATCGTCACTTAGAACCGTATAGGATTGCTTACTATAATATTGAGTTCTAGAGTCATCGTAGGAGTGACACTTCCTAATGATAAATGGATGACGACCAACTTAAGGGAAAATTTGTCAGATAGAGGAGTAGGATAGACAAAGCAAACCTTGGTCTTTTGAAGCTTTTTCAAAATAAGTTATCTAAATTTCAGGAGTAGTTATACTTGGAAAAATGTAATGATTTGTTGACCTTATAATAAGCATGTGTTTGTAAGTTTGGCTAATGTAAAAGTATGGGCATAATTGTGTAGTAATGTCACAATTCCAGTTGTATGATCATGTTAGTAATATATCCGAATAGGTGTCATAATGCAATATTTGGTGAAAATCGATTAGTTCTATCTTTACTTGGTGTCTATAACATGCCTTGTGTGTGTTAAATGAGTAACTAGTATGACTTAAGGAATGTGATAGAGGCATTGTTTCAAAATAGCCAATCTTTCACTCTACTTGTATGCCTACGATGAAATTTTGACCCTTTGTAAACCCCCATTGAGCCTTTAGCCTTATTTATTTGATAAGCCACATGATAATTCGAAACCCATTGTTTGATACCAAGTCTTTTGATCCTTGTAAGGTCCTTAGTGCACTAGGTAAAGAAGAAAGGTTGAAAAATAAGGTTGAATGACCTAAGGGTGCATTGCTACATTGTGTGGGAAGAAATAAAAATCCTAAGTTTGTCCTGGTCTTTAGTGACAAAGTGCACCTCGACTAAAATCGAGGGTGTATAATTTCGGATTATGCTCAAAACATTGCCCTAATTCTACGAAGGATAATGTGTGCCTTACTTAGACGAAAAATCTGGAGTTTAAATGTCTAGTGCAAACTCATTTAAATAAAAAAGAAATAAAAGGAAAAATATGGGGAAAGGGTACCTGGTCATGAAAGGTGTGTTAGAAGAAACGAATAGTTGAAGGATGGTGTAAGTGGTAACATGTGCACTAGGGAGGAGTAGTCGCTATAATGAATTCTACATGATCCCTCTATTCCCTAATGCCGACATTATAACCAAATGAAAGTCCTCTTGATTCCTTGATAAGTACAATGTAAAAGTTGAAACACACTAGGGGCAAACATAAGGCATGTTGAGGAAAGTAAGAAGTTGACTTGTGAGTGAGAGTTGATTGTTGTGAAAAAATAGGCCTTGTGATTGTGATATTGCTTACGTGAAACACTTTACTAAATGCATAAACAAGGGAGAGCATCTATGACATGTAGAGGAGTATCTAGTAATGTGTTGGTATGAGTTTCCATTAGCCCGAAAGGATTCATTCAATGAGCATGTATTGTACTTTGTATTTTGTAGAAAATTATTGCATCCAATGTTTATTGCAAGATCATGATTAAAAATGTTTTGCTGATTTTAAGGTGAATTAATAAATCCAAGGGGTTGTGAAAAAGATTTTATAGTATAAAGATTGTTTGAGGACAAACAACAGTCTATGTGTGGGGTGGTGATCTTAGGCATACTTATATGCCTAAGTAGTCGATAATTGCCCTTGTTTTAGTGTTGATAAAAGAAGATTTTTAGTTACTATCTTGATTTGATCAAGCACTTACACACATGATTAGTAATTTAGAAACTCTCAAAGAAATTGGAGTTGCAGCTCAAGTTGGACTTTTATTGGAGATGGAGTGAAGAATTGGAACTCAAGGTGAACTTTTATTTTGAAGTTAAACTAGTGTAGGGGTGTTTTGAGTATCTTAAAGGGGTTGACATAGATTGTTTTTAGTCATTTTACAACCATTACCAAATCAAAAACACAAACACCCATTTTGAAATTAAAAAAATAGAAGCTCTCCCTTCTCTCTATTTTCTCTCTCAACCCAAAAACCTCCATTGTAGAACATTGATGCTTCTAAAAAAGGGTCAATTCTAAAAGGTATCAACTCAATTTTGTGGCTAAATCTGTACTAAGTTATGGTTTATTTCACTCTTGGAATTCTTATCCCCATAGGTCCCTTCAAAGATGTTTCAAAAATCACCCACAATCTAGGGTTTTTCTCTACACATGGGTCTTCTTCTAAAACTAAAATTATGGATCAATTATGGTCAATTATGATTACTTATGGTTTTCTTAGGTGTATAATAATGTGTAATTATTGTTGTTCACTTAAAATTCCCTAGTACCCATTATCTTCCGCAATTTCATATATCTTAAATTTGATATGGTCAATTGGTTAAAGATGATGAATATGTAAATTATTTATATTAATGTTAGTTATGTTATTATTTCATGAATTGCCTTATATTCAGTTTTGGTTATGAATTTTTGGATGATTGGAGTATGAAGTCTCATGAAGCGCAAGAAGGTAGGAATGTTGGTTCTTCATTGTAATCAAGTATGAAAGATTAATTACTTAGACAGTAATGATGTTATATCTATTGTGTTATTGGGGTGTTAACGACATGGTTTCCCCATCCTTAACCCCATACACTTAAATTAGATATGAAGTATATATGTATATAATGGTATGTTTGTCATATGATTGGAAGTTAGTTTTCATGATTATAATGAAATGTTAAAGTGAAAGGTTTACTCACTTGCTAGTATTTCTAAAGTGAAAGGTTTGTTCTCCCATATGATCACCTATGACATATTATGATAACATGTTGATATAAGAGTCTAGTTAAGGCTAATGTGAACTTATTTGATGACTAAATATGATTAATAAAGGGAATAGATGCTTACACCGAAAGTTCATGTAAATGAAATGGGGCTCTCACAAATAGTAGTTTCGGCTCACCACATGTGTTTCCTCACGTAAGCAAGTTTGGATTTCCATGATATGTGTTGTCTCATGAGATGGAAACCTCCGCAATTAGCAAGTTAGGGTTTCTAGTAACAATCTCCTTGTCCCTTAACTATGTGCTCTTATAGGACTCTAGCTTAGTTGATCCACCTAGATATCTATGTAAGAAAGGTTACACCTTACGTAAGTGTTAACCCTCTCTTTTTGGTGTGGGAGAAGAACACCTGATTCCATGTAGCTCACATGGTCTATGTCGGTTATTGCAACATTTTCTCCCTAATGTAAAAGTAAATGAATAATGAAATGTATGAACTCTCACTAGAGCATTCTTAAGGGGTTCTACATAGTGTAGGGGGGGTATGAGACTTTTCTTACACATTGCACTTGTAGGATTCCAAGAGATGGTTGTAGTAGTGTTTTCTTATGACTATGTTGGTTATGACCTACATATACTAAATTATGTATGATCTTTGTTAATATGGCAAGTAATGATGAAATATGAAATTATGAATGTATGTATGAAGTAGGTTACTTACTGTGATACATAGATTTTGATAGGGTTATAGGGTCTTATCCTTTGCATTGCACTAGTATTGCTTAGGTGGCTTGCATGTTGGGAAGATATTATGTTGGGTTGGCTTGTGATGCCTAATTATGTGCATAATGGTTTTATATGATAAAAAGCATGTTTTTAACTAAAATATCCTTTTATGCATGTTTAATGGTTTTTATGCATAGTAGACATACATAGTACTTGTGATGTACTAACCCATATTTTCATTCCTTTTTCCCAAAAATGTAGGTTCACGTCGTTAAGGATTAAAGGTCACTTCTCTAGACAATTGTACTTGCTTCTCCAAGTTGGTGAGTCCTCAAGTACGAGGACAAGACCGTATGTTCTAGTTTTTAGTTCTTTGTTATGTTGGAAGAAGTTGTTGTACTTTCCTATTTCTAATTTTCTTATTGATGTAAGCGCTAAGTCTAGAATTTTTATACTTCTATGTCTACATTGTACGTTGTGGAAAAGTTAGATTCTATTTTTCTAATTTGAAGTGAAGTTGAACTTCCAAAGTTAAAGTTTTTAATTTTTCTATATTTTTTAAATTTTATGATACATGCAATCGATGATCCGTAAGTGGTGACCATTGATGGCAGTTTAGACGAATGAAAAATCTCGGGGAAATCTGACCAAGTGTGGAACTATAGAGAGGATCGACGGTCCATAGATTGAACAACGGACCGTACATCTAGATCGTCGATGTGATTAGAGATAGTTCTAGTACTCAATAATGAGATAATAAAGGAACAATACCAAAAATATATAAAACAAAAAGATCAATATCAAATAGAAGGTGATACATCCGAACAAGAAGCAGACTAAGACAAATTCTAAGGATGGAGCGACGGAGGGTATCGATGGACCGTAGGTGAATCAACGGATCGTGTTGTTATTCCATCTATTGATTTAGAGATGATTTCATCTGAATAAGAAAAAAATATTTTATGTCTAGACTGACGGAGGCAATCGACCGGCCATCGTTTCATCGACGATCTGTCCGTAGGGGTCGTTGATCACAACCGCGTTTTTTGACAAACTTTCTTTATTTCAATTCGTTTTAATTTAGGATAATGTTTTCTATAAATAAATATTAAAACCTTGTTTTGGGGGTTATAAATTGTTTTTATTGTTCTTGTTTTGTTTGGAGATTGGTGTTTGCAAACTTTGGGCAATAATTC
The DNA here is from genome assembly GCA_027789145.1 of Solanum arcanum. Lineage (NCBI taxonomy): Eukaryota > Viridiplantae > Streptophyta > Magnoliopsida > Solanales > Solanaceae > Solanum > Solanum arcanum. The sequence continues at coordinate 19,664,802 of CM050933.1, forward strand.
AGTTACTAGATTTGGTTTCAAGTATTATCTTACAACTCCAAGTTGATTTTCTGGGTTTTCTTGAAATTGTAATAGTAAGTTCATGATTTATTTATTAATACCTATGAATTGTGCTCTTGTTGTATGGTGAAAACATACACCCTAGTTTATTTCACAACTTGATAAAAACTCAATCTTTACTTTTGCTTACTTTCGTAGATAGAAATATTAAAGAAACTTATTTCACAAAACACCCCCTTTAATTACTTGTTCTTGGGAAGATCTTGAATAAATCGATATAATCATACATTTAAGTTAAGTCTAAACATTCTTTCATCTGGGATCGACCCCAACCTACTAATTGGGTTCTTTACTTCATACGACTGGCATATACTTCTTTAGGAAAGTTTAATTGGAGCGTATAAAATTTTGGCACCGCTGCCGGGGAATCTGGCTTATGAATTTACTTTAACAATATTATTTAAGTTCCGTCAATAATTTCCACCTTTTACTTTTCTTTTATTTTTGTTTCTTCTGAGTCTAGCTCTAGTGTATGCCAATTACACAAGGACGAGGTCAACCAATTATTCAATTTGATCCTGAACTTAACTATACACATCAAAGAATTGAAAATCAATGGAACCCAGCCAATTGAGGTGATGGGAAATTCGTCAAACTTCATTACCGGTTGAGGAACACAACCAAGTTCAAATTGAATTGTAGAATGTTTTAAGGATGTAACCGCCAACACCAAGACCTAAGAATTACAATAGGCAACATTAACATTGTTGAGTTTGATGGAACTCTTGTCCTACCCTTTATGCCACCTGGGCACACATTCATGGTGAAGAGTAGCCTGATGTAGATGCTCACCATGAGAGGTTTATTCTCGTTACTGCAATCATAGGACCCTCATCCTCACATAGCAAAACTGGGGTCTATTTGCAAGAGTTGTGTAGGTAGGCCGAATATATATATGAATGTCATCGGTCTGTGAATGTTTCCTCTATCACTGATAGGAGATGCCGCCATATGGTTTCCTGAGCTTCCCTACAATTCCATTTATTCTTGGGATCAGTCGAGAGATGCATTCTTAGAAAGATATTACCCAATGTCCAAGCAGCTCAACCACAAAGATAAAGTAGAAAACTTTGTGGCACTACTTGGGGAGTCGGTGAGTAGCTCTCGGGATAGATTTACTGCATTTCTGAGAGGCGTTCCAAACCACCGCATTAATGATGAGTCATTGAAGTAGTACTTCTATCGGGGTCAAGATGATAACAATAAAGCAGTACTCAACACTATTATGGGTGGTTCCTATGGTGACTGCACATATGTAGAGATTGCAGATAAATAGGAGAAGATAACTCGCAACAACAGGAGCACTAGACAGTCAGACATTGGAAGAAACCCCTTTGCAGTACAAGCTAGAAACAACCCAACAGCATATGAGATGCGTGAAAAGTTGGCACAAATGTGAACTGAGCTAGGGTTGGTTTTGAAACATGTGAGTGGAAGTGAAAAAAAGGTAAATACGGTAAACTACATTACTAAACCACCACCGCTGGTAGATCAATATTATTATGAAGAAAATTCCTATGTAGGGAATGAGCAAACGGGGGGTTTCGACTAAACGCCCAAGGCTCCAATATGGAGAAATGTCTCCAAGGTGAAGAAAATCAAGTTCAAAACTATGGTAACTACAATTGAGAGGGTCAATATGTTCGATATTGGAATTTTAACCGTGACAACAACTTCAACAGGGTTAACTATGGTAATAGGAATGATAGGAGTGGGCCCTATATTCCCCCAAAAAATTGGAAAGTTGCTCCTAGAGATGTTGGAGGTAGTATGGTGCGAGTTGAAGATATTTTAGAAAAGATAAGGAGGAGATTTTATACTAGTGATGAGCATGCCAAGGAAATAAGAGGTGATTTAGCTAATATTTCACAAAAGGTGGATGCACATGAGATTTGATCAAGCATCTAGAGCTACAGATGGCTAAATTGTCTACTACTGTGGATCCATACCAACCTGATAGACTTCCTAGCAACACCATTCAAAATCCTAAACATGATTGCAGTGCATGGCGGTCACTACTCGAGGGGGTAAGCAAACCCTTGATCCACTGATGTCGTCTGTGATAGAAGATGATATGAGAAAAGACAAAGAAGTTGGAGAGACTAGTGAAGAGTTGGTGGACAACACGGTGATAGAAGCAGAGGTATCTCAAAAATTATTCCCCATTCCTAGACCTCCAACACCATTTCCTCTGAGATTGGGGAAAAAGACAGAGGATGGCAAATACCGACAATTTGTTACTATGTTAAAACAAATTTGTATCAATGCCTCTTTGATAAAAGATATTGAAAAAATGCCTGGTTATGCTATGCTTAAGAAGTATATGGTGACATAGAAGTGATCGGTGAGTTTTGATGATGATGACAGAATGCAACATAGTACAAGGTATGTTGTGCAGAAAAAGGAAGATTCGGGCGCTTTCACCATTCCATGTACAATCGGGATGCTACATTTTGCTAAGGCACTATGTGATGTTGGTGCAGGCATAAACCTCATGCCTATTTCAGTTTATAAGAAATTGGGATTGGGTGACCCATAGTCTGGTTACTAATGGTCGATCAAACAGTGAAGAGGCCCATTGATATACTCCATGATGTGCCTCTAAAAGTGGAGTCATTTATATTTCTGGCTTATTTTGTGATTCTTGACTGTGAGGTTGATTTTGAGGTTATCATTATTCTAGGCTGGTAATTTCTTGCCAACCAGTGTGTATTTGTTGATATGGAAAAGGGGAAGATGAAGTTTAGGTTGAACAATGAAGAAGCAACATTCAACATCTGTAGGTCCATAAAGTGGAGTGGTGAGCTCCAAATTGTATATGTTATATCCTACAAAGTTGAGAGTATATCCAAGGTACAAACTGAAGAGCGACTAGGCGTCAAAGCACTAGCGACAGTGATCATGAATTTGAGATAGATGGTATTGAAGAGTATGGGCCTTTAGTGGTTTCACTTGAACAAAATGAATATCGTCCAAAACCAAAGAAATTAGAGTTAAGATATGAAGCATCACGAGTCTCCACCCGCGAAACCATGTATTGATGAAGCTCCAAAATGAGAGCTTAAGGAACTACCACCTCATCTGAGGTATGTGTTCTTTTGTAGAGATGACATATAACCAGTGATAATTTCAACAAATTTAAATGGGCAACAAATAGAGTGTTTGGTTGAGGATTTGAAGAGGTTCAAACAAGCCATGGTTGGACTATTGGGAACATCATTGGGATTTCCCACGGTATTTGTTAACAAGTCATGCTCGACCACAAACCGAGTATTAAGCATCAAAGAAAGTTAAATCCACCTATGCAAAAGATAGTGACAAAAGATATCATCAATTGGTTGGATGCCAGTGTCATCTATCCCATAGCAAAAAGTAGTTAGATGTGCCTCGTTTAGTGTGTGCCTAAAAAGGGTGGGATGACAGTGGTGCCTAATGAAAGGAAATATCTTGTTCCAATGTAGACAGTGACCAGATGGAGAATTGTATGGAGTGATGAAAATTGAATGTGTGGACTAAGAAGAACCATTTCCCCATGCCCTTTATGGATCAGATGTTAGATAGACTTGCAGAAAAAAGGGTGGTATTGTTTTCTTGATGGTTATTTGGGTTACAATCATATCTCCATTTCCCCTGACGATCAAGATAAGACCACTTTTACTTGTCCTTATGTGACATTTGCATTCAAAAGGATGTAGTTTGGGTTATGTAATGCACCGGACACATTCCATAGTGTATGATGTCGATATTCTCTTATATATAGTGCAGGACACTATTAAGGTGTTCATGGATAATTTTTTTGGTGGTTGGAGACTCCTTTGATTGATGTTTGAGTCATTTTTCTAAGGTATCAGAAAGATGTGAAGATTGTAATTTGGTGCTAAATTGGGAAAAATATCACTTTATGGTAAAAGAAGGTATAGTATTGGGCCATCGCATCTCGAATAAGGGAATAGAGGTTGATTAAGCTAAAGTCAAAGTTATAGAAAAGCTTCCCCTAACCATATTTGTAAAAGGTGTGCAAAGTTTTCTTAGACATGCGGGTTTTCACCAAAGGTATATCAAGGATTTTCGAAAATTGCAAATCCTTTGTACAAACTACTCGAAAAGGAATGCAAGCTCTATTTTGATGACTCCTTTCTCAAAGCGTTTGGAGAATTAAAAGAGAAGTTGGTGTGTGCATCCATTATTATTTCCCCATATTGGAGTAAACCATTTGAGGTTGTGATGTGAGTGGGTTTGCTCTTTGTGTGGCATTAGGACAAACAAGGTATAAAATCCTTCACCCCATTTACTACGTGAGTAAGTCCTTGAATGAAGCTCAAAAGAACTACACAGTAACTGAACAATATATCCTTGCAGTGGTATTTGCTTTTGAAAAAATTCTCTTTAATCTGCTTGATATGAGGTTCATAGTGCATACAGACTACTGCGCGTTGAGGTATTTTATGGCGAAGAATGATGTGAGTCCAAGGTTAATTAGATGGGTGCTATTACTGCAAGAGTTTTATTTGACGTAAAAGATATAAAGGGGACTTATAATCAAGTTTTCGATCACTTGTTGAGGTTAGAGGATGAAGATATGCATGAAGTGGGAGAAAAGGATGAAATTGATGATTCATTCCCTAGTGAACATGTATTGGCTTCTTCTCAAGATTTGATCCCACGGTTCGCAGATTTTGCGAATTATTTGGATAGTGATATAGATCCTTCGTACTTGTCCTTCCATCAGAGAAAGAAGTTCATGTACGATGTGAAAAGTTTCTTTTGGGTTGAGCCTTGTTTATACCTGAGTTGTGTCCATGGGATTCTTCGTCGTTGTACACCGGAACTTGAGATGTTGAGCATTTTAGAGGCATGTCACTCCTTGCTTTTTGGAAGGCACCATAGTGGTATCCGAACTTCGCATAAGATTTTGCAGTGTTGGTAATATTGTACAACCATTCACCAAGATGCTCATCAGTTTGCCTAATTATGTGATCGGTGCTAGTTAGATGGAGGAATTTCGAAGAGGCAAGATCTCCCGTTAAACCGTATTCTGGTGATTGAGTTATTTGATGTATGGGGCACTGATTTTATGGGTCCGTTTGTTATTTATCATGGGTTGAAGTATATACATGTGGCGGTTGACTACATGTCTAAATGGGATGAAGCTATAGCGCTTCCTAGCAATGAAGGAAAGAGTGTCACCGCATTCTCGAAAAAGAATATCTTCTCTAAATTTGGCACACCTAGGGCCATTATTAGTGATGGTGTCTCTCACTTTTGTAAAAGTTGTTCAAAGGTCTATTGGAGAAATTTGGGGTTCGATATAATGTGTCCACTCCTTACCATCCACAGACTAGCAAGCAAGTTGAGGTATCCAATCGAGAGATCAAGCAATATCTAGCGAAAATGGTGAATGTTAATAGAATGGATTGGTCAAGGAGGCTTGATTATGCTCTTTTGGCCTACCGAACTGCATACAAGACTCCCATTGGTATGTCTCTAGACCAACTAATATATGGGAAGGTGTGTCACTTGCCGGTCGAGTTAGAGCACAAAGCAATGCGGGCCTGAAGAAACTGAAGATGGATTGGAATGAAACAAAAGAACAAAGACTAAATGGGTTGAATGAGCTCGATCAGTTTCTCCTCAAATCGTATGAAAGTTCAGTGATCCAATAAAATAAGATGAATAAGTACCACCACCAAAGGATTGAAAAGCGAGAATTTGTGGTAGGTGATTATGTGCTTCTATTCAATTCTTGGATACGCTTGTTTTTGGGAAAATTCAAGTCTATGTGGACAGGGCCATTCCTCATCACTAAAGTGTTCTCACACGGAGCGATTGAGTTGGAAAATAAGGAGGATGCAAAGTTCACAGTCAACGGGCAAAGGATTAAGATCTACCTGGGCATGCAGAGAGTTTCCATGAAGTATTAAGTCCTATTACCTTGATGAAGTCTGAGTAATCAAGGAACATGCGTCGTGGCGCGGCATTAAATCAAGTGCTTCTTGGGATTCGACCCAAGGTGTACCATTTAGCCAACGATACGTTTTATTTTTTTTGTAGGATTAGTCGTATTGTCATATATTGTTTTGTTTTTAATCTTATTTCATTATTGACTCAGTGATAGTGTTGGCTAGAGATTACTATAGGGTCCGTGTCTCGAAAGTGTCTAGAAAAGAACAAAAAGAATAGCCTAATGGGTGTTACATCTTCAATGACCAAAAAAATTTTGTAGAAAATGGTATGGTGCATAGGTCTACGGACCCCATCGACGGCCCTTCATCCAATCGATGGACCATCGATGGTGTCCGTAGATCCCAGGTATGTCTCGTAATTTTCTATGTCTTAATGCAATCGACGTTCTAAATCGATGAACCGTAGACGGGGTGTCGTAAGTCTAAAATTGCCAGTGACCCAACCCGACCCAGCCGGTCATATTAAAGGACATAATGGTTGGAATTCATTCCCACCATCCAAATCTATTAAAATTCCTTCCAAAACCATTTCTCTTCATTTATATCCTTCATTTCTCATCAAACACCATACCCTTATCTTCCATAATCCATCACAAATCAAAATACCATACTCCCTAAACTCTCTCTTCACTGTTCTCTTCTATCTCCTTTGTTAATTAGTCGGTAATCACGTCAGGCGCATACGCTGCTGCAAGAATCTCACAACCACCCCACTACGAAAAAAAGGTATGTCAATTTCCTTTATAGTATGAATTCTCATTCATAAATGGTTTTCGAATGTGGTTCTTGACTGAGGGACTAAACTAGACAAAATTTCATGTTGATACTTGTGTAATATGTCCCTCGGAATGATAGAAAGTAGTTGTGTTGTGTTTAAATATATTTAAAATATAGTCATTGTTGTAGTGTCTGTCAAATCCGACTTAGGGTTTTATACTATGGGATATTTAGTAGGACAAATACTTTAAATCAAAACTCTAGAAAAGATAAAATGGTCTCTTGCTTGTTAAAATGCATAGTCTAAACTCAAATTGGTCTACAAGTGTCCTAAAGTGGAGATTGTGAATAGACCTGAAGTTTGTCTAAGGCCAACAACACGAGACCCCATTGACAGAACATCGGTGAATTGACGGGTTGTCAATGGGGTACGTCAGTTGGACCATCCCGAAAGTATTAAAGTTTGAAATAACGGAAGTGGAATATGGTCCATCGCTTGATCGACGGACCATTTTGCACGTCTGTTCTTTCATTGAGAAAACCTGTTTTCATTGATTTTAAAAATAATTCTAAGTGTTAGACAATGAAGTGGACTACGGTTCATTGATGGATCGATGGTCCATTTTGCACGTCTGTCATTTTCAACTAAGAGGTCAATAATTTTAGAGTAATTTAAAAAATTCTAAGTGTCAGACAATAGAACCTATCGACGGACTGTCGATAGTAACCATCAACTTGAAGATGAAGAACTCAACTATATTGTGAAATCTTTCTCTTTTTTCGCTCAGATTGTTTCGAGTGTGTAGTATTATTAAAGTGAGATTAACAACTACACTACAGTTACAACTCTCTCCTAAACAAGACATCGTCTACTCAAGAGGCAAGTCCAAGTCTGTGGCCCCTTCTCGTCGGATGGTTTCTAACTCCAACAATGAGCACGATCAAGAGTACGCTTCCCCAGGTTCTACCACACCCACACTAGCTATACGAATAACTTAGGGTACCCCCCAGAAGGTGGTTCTAGGTGTAGTCAGTCCTCACCGTCGGATGAGGACCGTACCTTGACTGGCACACCATCTCGGACTGCCTCGAGTTATGAAGGAGAATCTGGCTACGAATTTTCCTCAGCATCAGGGTCGGCTTAATCTTCAGGGTTGAATGAGGCCACTGCTCTGGTTCCATATTTCATGGAGCCACACGGTCGAAGGGACATGACCGCCAAGCCTCGCCTGCTGAGGATACTAGCTGAGAGTCCGCCCCTGCACCCCGAGCATATGTCCCTGCACCGGTTGTTGACATCCTAACCGATGTTGTATTGATGGACAGTATAAGGTGTACAGATATGCCCAAATGCTGAATTAGATGGGGATGGTGACTTGGTTGGTGACTGTTAATCGTAGGGTTCTTACAGTGAGTCTGCTCACAGTCCTCGATGTGCACAGGTTATTTACCCGACACAAGCTAATGTGGATGGCTCAGATCTTGGGTACCTATAGTGAAGAGATGGTCCGAGATTTATACGACTCCTATGTGGCGAATCGTCACGGCTCAATTGATAGGCGGGCAAGACCTACAAAATAGGTACGCTTATCGAGGTACTAGTCTAGAGTTGTTGGGTCGATATTCCTGCAAGCACCATCAGATGATTATTGTACGGCGCCACAACTGCCACATCGGCACCCATTACCCTAGATTTTTATTATAGATAGGAGATGGTAAAGAGTGTCACATTTCAGAGGATCACGGAGCAGAAAGAGTCCGGCAAAAGGTGGCTGGCTCAACATTTGTCAATAGATGGTAAGGGGGCAAACTAGGTGTTATACCCCAAACGGATTATTAAGAAATCCAACCTCACCTTCCCAGCCAAGTTCTTTGGATTGTTAGTTAGACACAGCCTGTAGCCCACAAATGCTAATAAAATTCTTAACTGGGATATGGCGGTGGTGGTTTCAACCTTGGTGGCAGGATAGGAGATCGACTTTGCGAAGATGTTGATCACTATGATACATGAGAGGGATTTCAAGACTTCCACGATTTACCCCTTCGCTTGTCTCACTTTCTAGTTATGCAGGGATGTGGGAGTGCCGACTTGGTACTGTGATACACTCCACAATCCAGTGGGGACGCTTTATATAGGTATTATCAAGGATGAGGCCAATGTAGCGGCACCGCGGAGAAGGCCCAGAGTTTTTTTGCAGCTGTTGAGTAAGAACTTGGAAGACACTGTGGAGTTAGCCCAAGTGGCTAACCCAGCTACTTCAGAGCCTTCTGATACTACCCTGGCTAATTCCACCCATGCCTCCAGTCGAACAACCGGTTCCTCCCTTTCCACACCCCCATCTACAGCACTTGTCCCTTTGGCGCGGGTCCAGAAGTTAGAGGCCAAAAATTCCACCTTGTTGAACTACATACAGCCTTGGATGAAAAAGTCCATTGTCGAGGCTAATGACCGGACTGAGAAGAATGTGTCCTAGTACAATGAGCAGAAGATTCAGGCAATTCAACACTGCCTTGATACCTTAGAGTTGCGGTTACTTGCACGCCCAGCCCCCACCATTTACTTGACGACTCTTCAAGAGGTTGTGGCTAGTCTGAAGGCGGATGTAGACACTATCCTGAAGATGCAGGGAACTGAGCCCGAGAGTGTACCCTTCGAGCTAGCAGAGGACATGGTATTTGTCTCCTTGTTCACAACCCCTCTTGAACCGCATCATGACCCACATGGTCATGCCAAGAGGCAACGTTCTAGGCACACTTATTAAGAGGAGGATTCCCGTGCAAGGAAGAAAGTGAGGACGGACCTTGAAGCAGTGAGTAGAGCTTCTTTAATTGAGAAGGAGACCGCCAGATGACGGCACGAGAGGTAGCTGATAGGGTGTCTAGTTCCACACAGGAGACCGGTGATAAGAGAAACACTAATTGTAGTACAGGTACTGATGTTGCGGGTTCTGAAAAACCTCACCCACCCACTTGTTAATAGATTATCGGCAGTATGCGATTCAGATTTGTTTCACCTACCACCCTTTACTTATATTTTTTATGCATTGGGGGACAACAACATGTTCTTTTTGTTGGGGTGGGGTAAATGGGATGTGAGTTTCATCGTGAAGTCTGAGTAGACCAACTCACAATCCTCTCTTCAGGATTTTCTTGCCTGTGTTCTTTTTCCCCAAGAGACTGGTTAATTTCTGTTGAACTAGCATGTTGTTATTTGTAAAAAGTATAAAAGCATGAAATAATAAACATGATGGCTAAAAATGAATGATATCCCATCCTAAGAAAGTGCTTGCATGAATAGGTAAAAATGAGTTGAATATGTTGGATATAATCATGACACAAGTAGTCCCCCACTACATGACCGACAACTAACACCTAAACTGGGAAATCTGAAAATCTGATACGGTGATGAGGTGTCAGGAGAGTGTGAGGAATTTGGATTGTTCAATAGTTGGTACCTAGCTAGAACTTGTCGAGTTCGTGCTGTAAGAAAGGAATCTGTATGAGACGCTAGGAAAGGATGATAGGCCCTTGTTCAAATTCGCAAACATCTAGACTAAAATGAAATTAACCAAATGAAAGTTTTATCCCATTTTGAGCCAAATATATTGAGCCTATAATAGACCGATTTTTTTCATCATCAACTCACCTTCAATGGGTTTATGTGTTGGTTCTGATCCCTCCTTGGACATGTGCACCTCGACATAGGCCACAAGCCTATGTTGAGGGTCGCTAATGCAGAAATTGACCTCGTCTTGGACCTGCCTCGATATCAGGTAATGTATACCTCAACTTATCGAAAAGCCATAAGTTAATTGTGGCTATTATTAGTGATGATCCAAAATTGGGTATGAAAAGATTTGAACGTTGTAACGAGAAGAGAAAGTGAGCAAAAGATATGACTAAGTCAAATTATCAATTGAATGAAAGAGAAAAAAACGGGGGGAAGTAAGAGAAAAGAAAGAAAAGAGTTTGACAAGGTTGAAAAATAATTATGAGTCATATCGAAAGAAGGAGAGCAAAGAAACTATGAAAAGCAAAGAAAAGGAGGGCATGAAAAGGCAATAAAAAGAGGTAGAAAGATTGGTCGAGATGTCAAGGAGCACAAAAAGTCAATGAAAATATACCCAAGTTTACCACACCTTACCCTAAGCCTACATTACAAGCCAAGAAAGTCCTATTGTGATCCTAGGAGTCTAATGTGGTGAACTTGCACAGTGAAAGTAAGGGAAAGACTATGGAGACAAGTACTGGCTATGTATGAACTTGTATTTTAGCATGAGTGTGTGAATAAAGATCCTTGTACCCAAAACATGAAATTACTATGCGAAAAAGGAGGATTTCTTTTGAAGTGTGGACACTAGTTACCATGTTAGAAAGTTGGTACCTTGGTCAGAAGCAAAATAGTAGAAGTGTTTGTGCATGGTGAATTTGTGTCAATGGTGTGATCCACATGAGTTAGCTTATCCGAACCTGAGAGCGTAAGCATGCACTAACGGAAAGAAAGAATCAAGATTGATAGCCATGTGATTATGAAAGCTTAGAAGAGTTTACTTTTGTACAAAGTGTTGTTTTGAGTCATAGAGCGTCGCTTGAGGACAGACAACGTATTTAATTTGAGGGTGTTGATGCACCATGGTTTCACAGTGTTTTCAATGCTTTTTCCTTAGGAGTTGCGTGTGTCTAGAGCCTTTTTGTAGTAGCTTTAACATGTTTTATGTTTGTTTTGCAGGAAAGTTGTCCAGAATAAACACACAGAAGGCAGCTGGAAATTAGTGCAGAGAAGCGACTTATGAAGGCCATCGATGGCCCTTTGTTCCATCGACGGTCTATAAGTTGTGAACGTCTATTACAGTTTAGAATAATAAAGAAACTTGGGGAAATCTGACGAAGTTTATAACTAAGTAGAGGTTTGGTGGTCCTAATGGACCGTACTGCTAGATCGTCGATGTGACCAGAAATAGTTCCAGTTTCCGAAGTTGGAGAAATTCTAAGGATGGAGCGACGGAGGACATCAACGAACCATAGGTGAATTAACGGACCGTGTTTTTGGTGTTTCGATTGATTTATAGATAATGTCATCCCAACGAGAAAAATAGTTTAAGTCTGGACTGACGGAGGCAGTCGACGAACTGTCATTTCATCAACGTTTCGTCAGTAGGGGTCGTCGATCACAACCACATTTTCTGACATACTTTTGTTATTTTAATTCTTTTTAATTTAGGACAATATTTCCTATAAATTGGGATTAAAACATCATTTTTAAGGTTAGACATTGTTATTATTCTTCTTGTTTTGTTTGGAGATTGGTTTTTGCAAACTTTGGGCAATAATACAATTTCCAAATTTGGTTTCAAGTATTATATTGCAATTTCAAGTTGATTTATTGGGTTTTCTTCAAATCTTAAATGTAAGTTAATGATTTATTTCTTAATAACTAAGAATTGTTTTCTTTCTTGTACGGGGAATAGCTACACCCTAGTTTATTTCACGACTTGATAAAAACTAAATACTTACTTCTTCATCCTTACGTACTTAGAAATATTAAAGAAACTTGTTTCACTTAAACCCCTCCTATAGTTACTTGTTCTGGGAAAGAGTTTGACTAAATAGATATAATCGTACATTGAAGTTAAGTCTAAACCATTTTCCTTTTGGGATCGACCCAAACCTACTAGTTGGCTTCTTTAATTGATTTGATCGCTTATACTTCTTTAGGGAAGTGTAATTTGAGAGTATCACTATGAAGAATGCTAAGCGCTTGTATAAGACCTCTTCGAGGTCTAATACGCCGCTAACGATTAACGGGTGCTCTCTGGTGGTTAAAACTTAGTCTTCACTAGACATTCTTGTCAACATCTTATCATAATAGCTCAAAGTGTTCATAGTGAGAATGATCCTTTCACTTTATAAACTCGACCAAGTGAGTAAGTCTTTCACTTTATCATTACATTATAATCATGTGAACTACCTTTCAATCGCATAACAATCTTGACATAGCATGCATACATACATACATACCTGATACTTAATTCAAGCGTATAGGGTTAAGATTGAGGAAACCTTGTCATCAATTCCATAACAACACAATAGATATAGAACAATCATCATCTAAACTATTCACACCTCATACATAAGTTCCATGGAGACCCAACCTTCATACCTTTTTTCCCTTCAAGGGACTTGATATTTAAATCAATTCAACAATTCATAATCAACCCATAATATAAGGTAATTAATAAATTAATAACATATCTAACATTAACATAGAAAATTGGCATATCCATCATCTTCAGCCAATCCATAATATCAAATCCTAGATTTAGGAAATTGGGGAAGAAGATGGGTGTAAGGGAATTTAAAATGAACAACAACAATTACTATTATACAAATAATAAATCGTAACTATCCATAACTAATTATAATAAATCCGTAAAATGTTTAAGAAGGAAACTCATGTGTAAGAGTAAAACCCTAGCTTTTGGGGGAACTTTTGAAAGCTTAATTTGAGAGGGCCTCATTGGAAAAGGTTTTCAAGAGTGAAAATCAACCAAACCTTGTAAATATTTAAAGAAAAATTGAAGAAAGATTAGTTCTTATAGGTCTACTGAAAGCTTGCTCTTCCTCTTCAATGGAGTCTTGAGTTGAGAGAGTTTGTTTTGTTTTGATTTAATGTGTTGAGTTAGAATGATTTGGGTAATAGGGTTGAGGTCTTATATTTAGTTAACTAATTAAATCACTAACCAAACCTCCTAACCCCTAGTTAAATATTTTACTCAAACTTGGACCACTAACTTACTATCTAATTTCGTAAATTTCTCCCCCACCTACAGTCACGACCTACGGACCGTAGGTGTATCCACGCCCCCGTGCTACTGCCTTGTGGAAGTGATCTGAGGGTGGGGAAAATAGGGGAATTTGTGGGGATACTAAGTTTCAACCCAACAAGTCCCTCCCACACCCCTTCATCCACCTGAAGACCCGTCAAGGGTGGTTGTGGAGGTTGTTGCATTTTTTGCAGCTTTTTGCCAAAAACGTGGGTCCTCCTCAACGACCCCTTGTGTGGTTCTTAGGGGATCGTACCCGGATGTTTTGACCCTAATAATATTGTTTTAAATTCTAAAGAAATTTTACAATATTTAACCATCATAGACACTCTCAAGCCTTCACAAGACCTAAGAACATCTACTATTTCAATTTCACTAGATTTTGTACATCATATTCATTTCTTGACGTTTAAACTTTAACACTTCAAAAACAAGTTAATTACATTTGTTTAGGTCTCGGAAAATAATTACATCCATTTTCAAGTCATTATTCATTATGTGAGGCTCTAGCTTAGGTCATTGAATTTTCAGAGTGTTTCAAGACTACCACTAATAACAATGAAAATTTTACTGAAATACATTCTAATGTGACACCACTCTCCAGAAGTTGTGCCATTTTGATGATTCATATATGACAGTGATCAATGACATTAGCCTACACTCTAGTTGTATACGAATCAAAGCGACTATAGTAACCCAACCAAGGGTTATGGTCGTGTCCCAACGGAGCTATAGTGAAAATAGTAGCTAAACTAGAATTTCTATCAAGTTAGTAATAGTTTGAGAAATTATCGAATAAAAGCAAAGTATATGCAGTTTGTGACACCAAAGTGTCAAATATCAAATTAAGGTTTGACACAAGTTTGGTAAAAATATAAGGGAATCAAGTATGGGGAAATGTCCTTGGGGTGTGACCGCAATATATTCTGATGTAAACCATTAGGTACATGCTTTCGGTAGGTAATTTGAAAGATACTGATCACTAGGCTAAGATTTAGGTGAAAATAAATTACCTCTCGGGAAACTTACCCATATCAAATGGGTTCCTCTCGGACACCCACTCGTCCAATGAAGATCAACCTATGCCTTACCCACACACGTTCTTTGATGATGGTTCTAGGATATGGAACTAGGGTTCACCCTTTCGGGTTGATCCTCATGTCACCCTACTTATTAATCCATCAGTCTAACGCTCTTTGTTCCATGTATGTCTCAAGCAAGCTGAAAACATATGGGTAGTTTCATATTTGCAACAACAAACCCATTAAATTAAACCACAACAACTAGGTGAAATCACCATTAAAATGCATCTAATCTATCAAAAAGCAAGACCCAATAATAATGTTAACACATATTTTCTAAATCACGCCCCAAGAATAGTGTTTTTAGCCAAACATCAAGCAATAACCAAATACACCTAAAATGATAAATAAATCAAATTGGTATAAGAAATTATGGCATAATATAATAAAATGAAGAATAAAGAAGAAGACTAACTTGCAATTTGAGAAAGAAGAAATCCTTTCTTTAAGTCTCCCTCAAAACCCTCTCCAAACATGAGACGAAATACCAAAAACTAAAGTACTAAAAGTGAAAAATAATAATAATGTTCGGACTCTCTAAGAATATCACCTACAGCTAGTATTTATAGATTTCAAATTAAGTGTTGCAAACACTTTCGGTGAAGTTAGTAGTGAATCATCCATAAGTTCGGCGATTCGCCTTTCTTCTACTAGATTGTCGTTTGTGCTTTTCCTTAAGCGTGTATGCGTTCTGGATCATTAGGCAGATTTAATATTCTTCGCGGAACTACTCGGAGAAGACCCGACTTCTCCTTTTCATCATCTTTTTTATTCACTTCCTTCAGGGCTTTGCATGCTGGAAAAAAGGGTAAAATGCATCCTTTCGGCTGATTGTGAAGTATACTTGGCTATGCTCAGGCTTCAACTTCATCTTTTTTCATCCTTTTTGTTCCTTTTTTCGCATAAGTGTCCATGTTTACACTAAAACTTCAAATACCTTAAACTTAAGAATTTTCATCAGATATTAAGATATAATGAGCATTTGAAGACACTATTTTCACTAAAATAAGGCCTGAAATGAGTCCAAAATCTGGGGAATCTTCATCAACCAACAGAGCTACTAAGATTTTCCAACTAGTCATTCTTTCTATGCTACGATCTTTATCAAAGAGTTTGTTAGATTATTTGTCATCTCTCTTCAAATGTATATTTTAATCTTCACGACGATTTCTATCAATTGTTTATAATTTTCACTAATATTCATATGATGGTGAAATTATATATATATGTATTTTTTATTATAAGTTCGATAGCACAAAAGGTAATTTAATTACTGGTATCTTTATTTATTCTATGTTTATGTAGGGAAAAATCACCAAAAAAATTAAACAGGAAGCTGAAGAACAAATAAAGTATGAGGAAAAAAGTGATGACAAATCTAATGAAAAAATGGAGAATATTAATAAAGATTTCATAAAAATCCTTAATCTGGTGAGATCTCAAAAGCATTGTTGTCTTTTTGATTCTCGACTTCCCAGGTAAATAAATTTCTAATCTTTATGTTGTGATTTGTTAGCTTCATCTGTGTACTTCAATTTCAAACTAAAACTTTGAGAATTAAAAAGAATACTTCATTTCTTCTACTTCTTGTGAGGTTCTTTCCTCTTTGTTCTATTATGAAAAAATAGTATTTTCTTAATTGAAACATGATTTACTTTAAACTTCACATTTTTTAAAAATCTTTTTGGAAAAGTTTAATTTGACTAAGCACAAAATAAAGGATTTTGGAACTTGTGGTCTTAAAAACGTTATAATTCTATGTGACTACAAAATATCTCACTAATGGTAAAATGGAAATATAATTTCAAATATAGAACCATGTCATTTATATTTAACAAGATTGATAATAAAATGGAGTTACATACAAGCGGAAAGAAAGGACTATTTGACATTTTAATACCAAAAGTAATTTTTTTTCTTTTCAACACATTGTGAGGTCAAATTATAATGCAAACATTTATATTTTTCCAAATAGATCAATATTATTTTTTAAAAAATTAAGCAGCATATGAATTTACAGATTATTCAAAACAAGTTAGAACAAAAATTTTTCAGTCTTTGAAATCGCCAGCTTCTTTAGAGATCTCTTATTGGTTTTCAAAAACGTCATTGTTTATTACCTAACAGAAACTCTTCATTATTTTGTCACACTCTAACTCAGAACCTTTATTGTGAGAGATATGGGTAAGAAATCCATATTTTGACGTGAAATTGTGCGTGGATTACCTGCTGCAAGTAACCAAATCTTGGCCAAACAAAAAATGGAGAAAAGAGCATATAATACACATTACAAATCTCAAGAAGGTTAAATGTCGGTCATAAGGAGTACGAGTGTGAGAAATAAGTTGGCTTGTGAATTCAAGAATTATCTGGATTATTATTTCAAAGGGCAACAAAGAAAAAATGAGAATATTTTGAGAATAATAAATAAAGCTTACTAGAAGGTGGTTGAGTTTATAGATGAGATTTAGGTGAATTGAATTTCTTTTGTTTCGTTATTCCGGTAATATGTCACATTTTTGCAGTTTGAACAAAATATAAGTCACATGATTGAATTAACACAATTCAGTTGATTTTGTGAACAATTGTTTGATATGTGATTTGTATCAACTTTTTGTGTTAGAAGAACAGTTGGAGTAAATCTCTTTTGTTAAGTGACTGAATGTGGTCAGCCATGGCCATATTGAAACTCTATTATTTCAATCATTATTCTACAATTTAATGTTTAATAACTCATGCAAGTTCATTCTAGGTCATTTATCTATTCAATTCACTACCCTATAATATTCATATTCATTGCAAGGAATAATTTCGTCCCTATAAATAGTGATGGTCGTACTTTCGGTTAATGTATAATAAAATATAGAGTTCATTAAAGTGAGTGAAAAAAAAAAGTTTGTATCAGTAAAAAGGAATTGTTGTGGTTGGGATGTGTTGTATCCTAGAGGGGTCAAGTTAAGAGGATCACTTCTAGACTAGTGAAAAGATTTTTTTGTCGCAGGCTTGAATCTCCTTAAAGAGAGCAAGATATCCACACCTCATCCTGAAGATAATTTATTTTATTTTCAATTGTAATTTTGTAATTTAACTAACATAAATACTTAATTTTCGCATCATATCATATATCATGTCATCGTATATTTGTACTAGGTAAACTAACCGCACTTCGCACGGTTGTAAACTAGCTCTACTAACTTACATCACTTTTGTGTTTGATTATATAACGTATGACCATTTGAATGCACATCTCAGCAAGTCCTTCAAAATAGTTTATGGTACTAATTTGCATTGCCAAAAGATATTTTGCTTGTTTTGATTTTGAGCATTACACTCAAAACATGTAAAGCTTTGCGATTTTTAATCTAATCTAAAAAAATGTTTATTTATGTTGGGTCTGACTAATTTGGATCCATGAAACTAGAAATTTTTATAGCAATACAATCTTCATTATGTTTGTGACCTTTATTTGATAGAATATTAGAATATTATCACACTTTCATCATTATTTTTTGCGGGATATATATAGACATACACTTAAGTTGACTTCAAATGTTAAATTAATAAATACTCTGATTTCGAGTCTCTATATTTAAATGAATTAATTCATCTCTACCATGTTAATTAAACACTCCTACTTGTAAAATGGTACTCTTATAATGTATATATTTTTTTATTAAGTAGCAAATGAATCTTTTAAAATGTGATAAAGCACTGGATATCTTAATTTTTTTCAACAATAACCGAGAGTGCCACTTGCTAGAAATATATCAATTAATACTTTGACAATGGTTATATTTTCTATTTTCAGTCACTAAAATACTTTATTTGTCTTAAAATATTTTGTTATCTTCCTCTATATTAGATATGAGTTAATTGGGAAATAATGTCCTTAATTTACTACACAACTTTATTTGAGCTTTCAACATAAACAGAAAAAAAACATTAAAACAAAACTAATCAATTAATATTAGTTTTATTAAAATAACCTACGAGATGTGAATTCACCTATTATCAGGACAGTCTGCCCTCACAAATTAATGAGATTCGAACATTGTAACTCCATTTATAACAAAGACTACAAAAGACAAACAAATAGAGAAATTTCAACTACCCTTCATTGTTTCAACAATAAACAAAGAGGAATAAACAAATCATTTTGCATGTCTTACAATTGTAAAATATAATGCAAAGTAAATAGTCAATACCTCACTACAAGATAGTAAAATTGCAAGCTTCATGCAATGTTGCTATGCCTTCAAATTTTAAAGGTTCAAGTGCACTGTTTCAAATTCCTTGCATATGTAAGCTTAAATGTTTACCGCTACTTCCTTGACCTTCATTTCTTTTTTCTTGTTACATTGATTGATTGTCTTAAATAACAGTTGACCACAACGATCACATGTTTTTCCATGTCCTAAACTATGGCCTGCAAAATCACTTTTAAACCAAACAATCTTCCTTCACAATTCAATGAGTCTTCAACGGTCAAAATTCAAACAGAGGAAAACTTTATAAAAGAGTAAGCAAATTGAGAAACTTCAAATATCTTTCTTTCACTACATATGCATGTTTAAAGACATTGTAATGATCCTTATTAAGCTTACCCATGATGGCCTAAAGAAATGAAAAATGTATATGATATACCTCGTCTCATATAAGAATATACATTCTTGAATACTTGTTCTAAAAGTTGAGATCCTTCTCGCTGAAGCTGATTATTATCAACATATTATATTAGACTCGCAAGCAAAATTACAAAAAACACATTGCCAAGGAGGAAATAAAATAATTTTTCGTCTCCTACACTTAAGCAACAATGAACATTACAAAAGCACCTAAAAGCAGGATATATAATTTGTAATAATGCGAAAAAGTTGAAAATGAAAATT
Organism: Solanum arcanum; assembly: GCA_027789145.1. Classification (NCBI taxonomy): domain Eukaryota; kingdom Viridiplantae; phylum Streptophyta; class Magnoliopsida; order Solanales; family Solanaceae; genus Solanum; species Solanum arcanum. Next base: position 19,684,337 of record CM050933.1, read on the forward strand.
GCATAAATTTAACCAGACCTATAGCAAATTATGAATGAACTCTAGTTTGCTCTTCTATTTCAAAATACCATTGTAATGTTCTGAAATAGTTGTGAGTTGCTAGGGTAAATTTTAAATTGAAATTAGAGGATAGGAAAGCATAAACTACTTTATAGATGAGTCATTAATGTGAAAGTTAATAAAAACCTGCATACATTTTCATTCAAACAACAATTATTTAGAGACAGATTAACTACAACCCCAAATTCCACTCACCAAAAAGTGATTTTTACTTACGTGAAATAAAAACTCTCAAATGATGAAGGGTGAAGATCCCTGCTACCCCGAACAACAGTTGTATAGAAAATAGATTAGGTGGTAAGTTTTGTATAGAGTAAAAAATAAAATTTAGATTTTGATTGTACATTCATTTTTCATTTTTTGAAAACATATGAGACTTTGACCATTAAGTAAAGGAAAAAGTTTGTGTAAATTTACATAGAGAATTAACATGGTAGAAATTCACCTAAAGAATCAGCATAAAATTATCCACGTTTCGCACGGGCATTTAAAATAATTAAAATCTATCGGTCACTAAAACTAAAGTACTATATTATCTTGCATAAAAGATTAATAATGTAAAGAAAAATGAAATTTATTACATCTTATCATTTAACCTTAATAACATAAGCATAAATTGATGAACGGTAGAATGTGTACCAAGATTTCTAACATAAGCAATGGTGTCACTAAGCCACTCAACATGAGCAAAGTACACATATATATAATTGTAAAGAAGAAGAAAAAGAAAAAGAGGTTCAGAAATTTATATTTTTTAAAATTAGAGGAAACACCTCTATTTATTGAAAACAAATGGTAGTGTGAATAAATATTTATTCTGCCTTATCGGAAAGGTTGCGACTATTTGCAAAGTCACAACCTTTAATAAATATCACGACCTTTTATAGAAGTCACAATTTTTCATAAAAGACGCAACTCTTCATTAAAGTCGCAACTTTTCATACAAATCCCAAGTTTTCATATAAGTTACAACTCTTCATTAAAGTCGCAACAATTCATAAAAGTCACAACTTTTCATAAAAGTCACATCATTTCCTGAAAGAGGATGACTATTTTTTGGGCAAGTTTTCATAAAAGTCACATCTTTTCAAGAAACGGGAAGCCTATTTTTGGAAATAAATAAATTTAAAATTAAATTCTAACTTGTGGTGACGCCAAATAGGGGGCCCTAGAGTTCTTTTTTATATGAATATATGAAAAATTTCATAAAAGTCACATCTTTTCAAGAAAGGTGAAGACTAGTTGTGAAAATAAATAAATTTAAAGGAAAAATTTAGTTTGTGGTGGTGCAATATAGGCGGGCCTAGGGTTCTCTTTTATATGAATATATGATAAAAGAGAAACCTAGATCCACCTATGTGGTTCCATCACAAACTAGGATCCCCTTTTAATTTATTTATTTCCAAAACAAGTCTTCCTTTATCATGAAAAGTTGTGACTTGTAGTAAAGTTGTGAATTTTAATAAAAGTTGCGACTTTTATGAAAAGTTGTGACTTATACGAAAAGTTGTGACTTTTACGAAAAATCGTGACCTTTATGAAAAGTTATGACTTTTACAAAAGGTTGTGACCTTTCCGAATATTTGTAACTTTTTCAAAGAGTTGTGAAATTTTCGATAAGGCACAATACGGATTATTTACACTACCCTTTGTAATCTATAAAGAGTGAAATTTTTTCTCATTATAAAACAACAAAAAATTTGAACTACTTCTTCTTCTAGACAGTTAAATTTTTGTGTAATTTTTGCTCCTATTGAGTGGATCACTAACACCATGATGAATAAAATTATTTTATCCTGAGATTGTATATTCTCTTTAACCTCGGGTACTGCATTCAATAGGCTCAATTTTTTAAATTATATTTCATTCTATTAATACAGATCTTGGTATGCTTTTTACGGTAATTAATTTATGCTTATATTACTAACTTTTGTTTTAGAATACATGCTTTAAACTTTCTAGTTTATGTTTCTGCATATTTACTTTCATAAGTATTGTAGATTAAATAAAAAAGTTTAATTTAATATTTAGACAAGTTTTCTCTACTGGTATTGTTGAAGGTACGATAAAAAATATCTCTTACAAATATCTAATTTATTCATAAATAACGTCATTCCTTCATATGCATGATGAGATTTTTTCTTTATTAAAAAATCATTTGAGTGTTAATAACATTGCATGCCCATATTTTTTGGCTTTTACTTTGTAAGTTATCTATTTTTTGCTAAATTCTATCGGTGGATATTATGCATACTTTAAGGATTGAAAGTTTATTTAAGTGTTTTATATGATCTCACTTTCTCAAAGTTCATCCTTTTAATGTTTTTCTTTTAATGTTTTTCTTTTTTTCCTTCTCAAATTGACTCTTTTAAATATTTTTGGTCTGAGTTATGACTATTTTCAGCAAGCTTAATTCGAAAAAATATGAAAGAAAACCTACTATAAATAAAAGTAATATCTGAAGCTACAAAATATACGTCTATTAACATAGATTTGTTGGCCTTCATGTCCTAAGTCATTACTGAGCATTTGAGTTATCTAGGTTAGACCCATTAATAATTTTTTCATGTTCAAAATATTTATTTAGCATGATCTTAGAATCCAACATTTTGATCTACTTGTACTTTCAAAATGCAATAATTATACGTAAATATTTCTGAAAAAGTTGTAAACTTGCACTGATGAAGCATTTGGGACACTCATTGTAACAATTTAATGAAAAAGTAATTTCTAAAAGGGTCAACAATATTATTTGATGTTGTTTCAAACTTATTTTTCTCCTTCTATAAATTTTGTTAGAGCAACAAAGTAACAATAACGAAAATTGTTGAACGTTTGACCTTAAACAAGCATTTTTCTCTAAAAAAAAAAATTAGTTATGTTGTTGTGGTGAACTTAACGGTATTCTAACCATAAAATAGCAAATTATATATTTTTTATGTAAAAAATAGAAAAAGTGATGTTTCAGTAGCTACATAAAAATACGTTTAGTTTTAACAAGACAATTATATTAGCAAACAAATATTATATTAAATTATGTAAAAGATAAAAATAATTAGATATAAAGATACTTTTAGTAATTCATCATATATTTACAATTTTTGAGATATGTGATGATGTAAAATCATTAAATTTATGTTGAAATTTTCTTAAAACCTACTAAAATTTACTTTTTTCTTTTTTTCTTGTAATAGTCGATTATTGGAAAGGTTGTTCAAAAGCTTAGAAATATTATTTATGAAGAGTTGCAAGTTTAATGAAAAACTGTGACTTTTATAAAAGATTGTGATTGTCAAAAGAGTTGTTACCTTTTCGATAAAGCACAACAAACGGTTATTCATGTTAACTTTTGTAGTCTATAAATAGAGGAATTTGCTCTCATTATAAAACAAAAAATATTATGAATTTTTTCTTCTTTTGGACAATTAAATATTTGTATACTTTGCTCCTGTTGAGTGGCTAACTGACATCATTGTTTTGTATCAACATATTGGTGAATATAATCGTTCTATCCTGAGAGGATCTATTCCTTTAAACTTTGGGTATTAGAATGGAATAATTTCCTTAAGGGGACAAGCTGCATTCAGTGGACTTTATGTTTTATTTTATTAGTATAGATCCTGGTATGTTTTTTGTCGTCATTAATTTATGCTTAGGTTATTAGTTTTTATTTTTGAGTATATGTTTTAAACTTTGTAGTTTATATTTTATGTTTTGATCATTATGTTGAAGTAAAGATATGTTAATCAAGAGGATGATGTACTCATTAGATTGTTGGTGTCATGTAGATGTAACGACCCGCTAGGTCGTTTTGAGAACTAGGACTATTTTGACTCCTTTTGAAAATTGAAAGGGGTATTTTTCAAACTATTCGAAGATTAAAATTATTTAGTTGATCAAATTTTTAGTGAAGATTTAATATAGTCAATAGTTAGTGGGTCATATCCATAATTCATTTAATACATTTGTACTTGACCCATTAATTAATTTAAATTAGTGAGATTAGTTTATTTGTTATACTTAATTAACATTAGAAAAGCAGAAAATAAAAGGATTACGAATCTACCTAGGCGGCCTGAATAAAGAACGTGAGGAACCAAACGAAATCTTCAGGTAAGAAGCAATTTGAAAACTTTCTTGATTTTTATATTATCATAAGGAAATGTAAGGTAGATGGAAATTTGATCCCTTGTTTGCCTATTTGTTATTATAATAAGGGAATTGATAGAAAAATTGACAGTAAACAATGTATATCTTTTTCTTCATCGTTGCCAGTTGGAGTATATTGTTTCTATTGTTATTATTAGAAGTGTAGTTGTTATACTTCATGAAGTAGAGGGAAAATATTTGGGGTCATATGATGGTATTAATGGGAAGCGAAACATTGTATTTTTTTGTTTCTGAGGTCGCCACTAGTTTGTAACCAGTGGTTCCTCCTATCAATTTATATTAATTATTTAGTATAGTATATATTTAATTATTAACAAATTGGAATCGGTACTTAGATAAAATGATATTGCATTATATTATATTGTATTGAATTATATTGGATGGAATATTATTAGTTTATGAATCTTGGGAAGGTTAGATTTAATCTAGACTTAAATTTAGAAATATGAGACTTGACACGTATTGTTAATATTAAAATTCATGAACTTGATTATAATTTTTGGTGCAAAGAATTAAAACAATGTGCAGAAAGTGAATGTTTGGTCTGATCGAAATTAAAAACTAAGAAATTGTTGTTCGGTGGTATATATGTTGGCAACTGGCGTTAATTTATTCTTTCTCATTATTGAAGGCATAGATCATTATTAGTAGTTATTCAATTGTTGTTGGAGAGGATTTGGAAGCCCATTATGTGCACTTTCAGTTTATTTGATATAAAAAAATGGTGGTGGAGAATCATGAGCAAATCATGATCCAATCATTGGCGATCAGAACCATGACTCAATCACATGGCAATCATGGCAATGATTGGCATTTGTTATGTAATTTTTTGGGAATCGACAATTTTTACAGATTTGTCACGTTGCAGTGTCTTCTACTTATTCGTAGTTTAGGTATCACATTGACTTGTTTTAGTTAATTATCGAATAAAGATTTCAGTTAAATATATTGAGATGGGTAATTAAATATTATATGAACACTATTAAAATTATGTTTTTGGGAGAGATTAAGGTTCAATTCTTGACTTGAAATTTAGAAAATGTGATAATTTTGACACATAAATTATATGAAGATTTGGGGCTTGATTATAGATATGAGTAAGTTTTAGGTTCTATGATATACCTATAATAATTTGAATGTCTACAAACTCGCTCACTTACAAATATTATATCATTGGTAGATCGTGAATGTTCTGAGACCTTGCAAAAAGGGATGGAACTATCTTTAAGATTTGTGGCACGAGGTTCGACACTTAAGGTATGTTAAGACTTTTAGACTTGTTGAAGGACGTTTTCCTAATTAAGGATTATTAAAAAAAAAATGAAATAGACAATGGGGTAAGGACGAAAGATGGGTGTCTCATATCAATTGTGTGACGGGCATTGGTACAAGTACCGGTATTAAAAAAGGGAAAGTTACTACTATAGAATGTGCATTGTAATTTGAGAATGCCACAGTATATGGGCATTACCTGATATATTATTGACTTGAAATCCTTGTGTGATTGTGTTTTCTGTAATACATCCTTATAGTTGTGAGAATGGAGGTGATTATGTATTATGTTGATATTTGACTGATTGAGGTGCATCATCATCCCTTTATTTGAAATAATATTGTGCACATGCATTGACATGAGATTGAGTATAAGTTGGGCACGTGGAGATCGTCCGTGCTGGGGATGGTGAGATGTAAAGATTATAATTTGGGCACGTGGAGATCGTCCGTGTGGAAATTGTTTGATTTTATTATAGTACATTGAGATTGTCTGCACAGACACATGGAGATCGTCCGTGTCAGTATGCAACTTAAATGTTTCTTTTTATTACGAAATGTGTTTGTATATATACTCTTATTTTCTTCATCATTTTCCTTTTAATGTTGATTAAGGAACCAATGATTTATTATTTTGTGAATAGTTCATTCATTTGAGGTTCTTGAGATATGTGATAATGACAAATAATCAAATTCATGTTGAAATAGTGCTAATATTGTTTTAAGAACCAATTTTTCCATTATTTTTAATGTATGAATATTAGTAAAATAAATTGCAAGTTCAATGCAATTATTATTTATGATAGTGCGAAGCGAGAACAAACTACCTAGTATTTATATAAAAGAGAACCTTAGGCCCGCCTATGCGGTGCCACCACAAACAAAGATTCTGTTTAACTTCATTATTTCCAAAATTAGTCTCCCCTGTTATAAAAGTTGTGACTATTATGAATAGTTTCAACTTTTACAAAATGGTATTTTATGAAATGTTGTGACTTTTACAAAGAGTTGGGACTTTTATGAAGAGTTGCAACTTTAATGAAGAGTGACGACTTCTATAAAGAGTTGCAACTTTTATGAAATATTTTTACTTTTCCAAAGAGTTATGACCTTTTCAATAAGACACTACTGTTATTTTAAACAACGAAAATTCTGAACTTCTTCTTCTTCTACACAATAAAATATTCGTGTACTTTTATTGAGTGACTTATTGACATCATTGTTTATGTATCAACACACTGGTAAATAGAATCGTTCTTTCTTGAGAGGATGTATTCCTTTAAACCTCGGGTACTAGAATTAAATACTTTCCTTAAGAGATAATGTCCATTGAGTGGGATCAAGTTTTTCCTTTATGTTTCATTTTATTATTGCACATCCTGGTATGTTTTTTGCAGTTATTAATTTATGCTTATTTTTTAATTTTTATTTTTGTGTACATGTTTTAATCTTTATTGTTTATGTTTATGCTTTTGATCATTAAGTTGAAAAAAAATATATGTTAGTCAAGGGTTTGATGTAATCATTAGACTATTGGTGTCACGTGGATTAACATTCTTAAACTTGTAAGATAAATGAATTTCATCTTAAAAGAGTTTTCAGTGGCTAAAACATCCATGGGATGTCGAAGAAGGGACTTTGAGTGTTTAAAAACTATGGTGATTCCACACTACCTTGGATTTTTATTTATTCAACTTTCTATCTGATCAAAACATTCAATCGATTGCAATTTATGGTAAGTGTTGTACTCAACCTTAATCAAATGTTTGGGCTTCAAATATTGAGTTGGAGTCAATGAATTACCCGTCAAAGTAGGATTAATCTCTATTAATCAAATATTAAAGAAATTATTATCTCCTTAAAGTATGATGAATCTCTATTAGTCAAATATTAAACAAATTTATTATCTCCTTAAACATTAGATTAAGTCCCCAATAAATAAAGATTAAACCATATTGACCAAAACATAAATAACAAAAAGTATCTTTTGTAGTGTCATCGACTGCGTATGATTTTGAATAAGGAGCCTTGCCAAGATATCATTTATTCCAAATTCAAAAACTTGCCTGATTAACAGTACTTATTTCAAAAATTTGCCAAGACATTGCCATAGGAACACTAGGTGTTAAATCTTTCTCACGTCAATCAATAATTTTAGGAACCTTACTAGCTCATACAAATTCAAAAACATGCCTGATTAAGAGTAATTATTTCATTAAATATTAGAGAATTTAGAGCATGAAATTTACTTAAATGGAATTAAAATGTCAATGGGATTAGACACAAGGCTGAGCTTTCATAGTTACACTCCTCCATCGTAATGCATAACGAATAATTAAACAGTATCTCCATACGTTTAGTTGATCAACATAAAGAACCAGACATGACCAGTTGTATCTCATTACAATGATGTTGTAGACTCATACAAGAAGCAACTAGCTTTCTGATCTTAGTTTTGTGATTTTCCTCATTCACGATGTCCTCCAATTTTGGCGCTTACCTAAAATATCATGATGTAAGCTAGGGTAAAATTAATAAGAACTTAAGAAAGCAAACGATTAAGAGAAGATAAAACTTAAAAAGTACCAGCAAGAACACTTGATAGATATCAACAACCCCACTTAGTGCACGATCCAACTTCACAAAATACATCAATCATCACAGCTAAGCTAACCCTAGTTATTCTAGGAAACCAACTATTTATACTAGGTCTAATTATTAAATAGTAATGATTTAGATATTTGAATTTTCCATTAATTAGTATATTATATAACATTTTTTTTCAATGTATGCTATTTAGAAATGTAGAATAAAATTTAAATATATATCAAATGAAATTTCTAAAATAGTTAAATTTTATATCACATGAAAATTATGTAAAGTGATTATTTGGGAAAAACAAAGAAAAGATTTATATTATGAATAAGAAAATAAGATTAAAATAAAATAAACGGAGGAGAGAGGAGAAGATTCTTTTTTAGAGAGTAAAATAGAGAACTGCGTCAGAATTAATTGTCTAAAACAATATATAACTCTATATTTGGAGAGTAAATAGAGTATAAGGTTGGAAATGTCCTCAGCTTTTTATTTCCAGATGTTCTCATACTATATAAACAAAAAGCTAAAATAAATTAATTTTGGAGCAACTGAGGCTGGATCTTAGTGTCAGAAGGCCCCTAAATGACTTAGAATATGGATAGATTCATAGAATTCCTTAACATCCTGAATTTCTTCAAAAGGAGTTTCACTAGAACAAGATAGGATGTGGTGGCTGAGAGATAGTATAGGGATCTTTTCAGTCAAGACAATAAAATACATGAGGAATCCGAACAACCACCGTAATGTGTAGTAACCCTGAAAGCAATTATGGAAACCAAGATGCCATACAAAGTGGCGCATTTTTCTTTATTCGTAGTTAAGTTGGCCCACTTGACACAAGAGACATAGCAGAAGAGGAATATACCTTTCCACTATCTTCCATCTATATGGAAGGAATGCAGAAGCAAATAGTCATCTTTTTTGCTATGCAAGGTGACTTCGCAAATGAGGGGCATATTTCTAGCTATAATTCGTTTGATCTGGACAAGGCTAAACACTAGATATGCTATATAGTTGGAGTAGAAAGGGAGGAACAACAACTCAAACATACTAATTGAGTTAACCCCAGGCTTTAAATTGTGGACTATCCAGAAGATAAATCTTAATTGTATTCTACTTTTGCATTTTTGGTTTAAACAAGAGTACATAACTTCTAAAGAGACTCTCAAACAGTTCCTAGAGTCTACATTTTTTGTTTAGTTGGCCTTTACTTACCATGTATCTTTGGCCTCCACAAGACCATTGATCTAAATACAAAAAAGTTAGGTATAAAAACTTTAAAAAATCATTTCCGGGAGTTGTTTTCCTTCATTAAATCTTCTTTTTTTTTCATGTGCACTAATAGAATTTTGTTTCCCTTTTTCTCAAGCCTCATTTGTCCCTAATAGGGATAGACAATTCAACAGATACCCACCGCATTTGCACCCGTACCTCACAACCACCACAATAGATTTTTCATCACCACCACCAGTGTTATCAAAGGCGAAAAACATAAAACAGTTCTAAGGTCTGTTTTGGGCAAAGCGTAAATAAAGTGTGAACTTTAATGAAAAAACACCCAAAGGGAGAAAATAATAAATATATATTTTTAGTCCAAGGTTAATAAATATAAAGATGAATGACAAATATATGACCAAAGAAATTGAACAAAATTATGATAAAGTGAAATATCACTTATTTAGCTTCATATTCTTCATAAGAGGCTCATTGACAAGGAAATGTTTGTCTTAGAACCTTGATAACGACACTAAAGTGTACATAAAGTGAGGCGAAGCGTTCAAAATATTTTAAGCCTCGCTTTAGAGCTTAAGTATTCCATTGATAACACTAATCCGCACTCATCATTCTTGATCCATCATACTCATAAAATAGAGTACTAGGAAAACCAATTTTCCTCACCCCCCCCCTGAACACATACACTGTTCACACAAAAAGGTCCCAATATGGTTGTCACAAACCAAAACATACTGAAGACTGGCTAGAGTAAAGGGCGAGTCAAAGTCGATGGTACATCATATTTTAGGGTGAGCTTTTCCTTCCAGCTCGTGTTGGATTCACTCTATCATGGCATGATGTCCTTAGATTTCGGACATAGACTATTCTACTTATTTAATTTGATTATATTACTCTTAGACTTGGAGAATAGATTTCCTTGATATGATGACTTTAAAGTTTTGGGATACTATGTTGTTTTCCGTAAGTTGAACAATTGATATAAGTAGGGGTTGAAATCATTGGATCACCCATCTAGAAGGTTAAGTATTGGTGTCATCGTGAAAAACTTGGTATCATAGCTTTAGGTTCGGTGATCTCATTACACAAGAACAAGTCTAGTAGAGTCTTGTGAACGGTACGGGGACACCTTTACCTTTCTTCGAGAAGCTATAGGACTTTAGAAAAACACATTTATTTCTTCCTTTCCTACTATTACTTGAATTCAATCTGTATCTAGGTGATATAACACATATGGTAAGAACTAGAGAAACAATTGCGACAACACCAACACCATCAAGGTGTGCTTAAGCCAACTATTGGGGTTGCACACCTAGGGGGAGCAATGGTGAGAGGTAGTCGTAGAAGTTGCGGGAGAAGCAATTGATCAAACTAGACATAGAGAAGTGACCCCTCCATAAACTGACGAGGTAGCGAGAGACGGTGATGGGAGGGAGGATGAGCAAATTTAAGAGAAGGAAGCACCAACCCAACCTACTCTAGAGATGATGAACCATGTTCTCACTTATCTCAATGTGTTATCTGATCAGGGCCACGCACCCCTGCGTTTTTTGCACTAGCAACTCAAGTTCAAGGAGTACAACATGCAGCTTTTATGGCTCCCCACATGGATGCATCCTTTCAAACATACATGTTTTCTCTATTTACCACATCTCCTATATTGACTAGTGATGAGCATCATCTCTTTATGAAGTTATTAATGTTTAAACCTAAATCTTCAAGGGTGTTGAATATGAAGATACTTGTGACTTCCTTGAGGATTATTACGAGCTTTAATGTAAGTTTGACATAGTGGAGCGATGCGGTGTTGAGTTTGTGATCAACCCTTTTCGGGAGGATGAAAAAAATTGGTGGCAATCTCATGTTGTGTGTCGACCAGCAAAGGGACCACATATGACTTAGGCAACATTTTCTATGTTATTCATGGATATGTATATCCTTGGACTTTGAGGGACATGAGGAGAGATAAGTTCATGAACATAGAGCAAGGAAAGATGTCGGTTGCTGATTATGAGGACACTTTTCATCCGTTATCAAGATGTTCCACTCATCTTTGCTTTAGTTTGCAAAAGCGGATTTGCCTCTTGTGAAGGGACTGAGGTAAGATTTGCACATTCCAGCTTTATAGGTAGCTTCTTCTACAAAATCTTTTCAACAAGGGGTTGATTTTGTGATAGAGGTAGAGGGGTGAGGCCAGATGACTTCACCATGGTATCAATATTTAAGAAGTTCCATAAAAGTTTTTAGTGGTTCTTACTTTAGTGGCAGAGTTTTGGGGGTTATCCACCCGTCCTCTTTAGTCTTCATTGCAGGTTCCAGAGGAGGGTCTATCAGTGACCAGTCAGTCTTTTTATGAGTTTGGGGGTTATATTGAGTCTTCACAAAGACCTACTCTCGACTCAAGGAATTGCTATAGATGTGGTGAGGCTGGGCATATTCGTAAATATTGTACGAGGCAGATTCAATATCGGTACGATCAGAGTTATAGATCTTCGACAGTTAGAGTTAGGGGTGGTCCTGATATAGGTCGTCATTTTGGAGGACGTGGTGGCCAACATAATAGTGGTCACCAGTTCAGCCGGGGTGGCGGGCAGGTTGGAACTACTGGACGCAGCCCTATAAAGGCAATGGATAGGCAAGCGATAAAGCCCATTTTTATGCTTTCCCCAGGAGGCCAGAGGTAAAGGCATTCGATGTTATCACGTGTACTCTTCTGGTCTATAATCGCATGGCTTTTGTATTGTTTTATCCTGGATCCACATTTTCTTAAGTGTCTTTCTCATTAGCTAATGGACTTGATTTGCATTTTGACTTACTTGACATACCTATTCGTGTCTTTACTTCTGTCAGTGAGTCTATGTTAGTTGAGAAGGTGTATAGGTCTTGCCTTATGACTTTTATGGGGAGCAATAATATGTAGATTTCACTAATCTGGAGATGGTTGATTTTGATGTAATTCTTGGTATGATTTTGCTTTCTTTAAATTTTTCTATCATAAATTGAAATTCTAAAATTGTAACTTTGGCCAAGCCTGGGAAAGATCCACTAGTATGGGCCGGTGACTATATTCCTGCTCCAGCTCGTATTATCTCTTTTCTTCATGATAAGAGGTTGGTGAGTAAGGGCTGTTCAAGTAACACTCTGAAAGTCCATGATTTGGTATAGAGCCTCACAAGATGAACAAAGGCTTGAAACACTATTTCTAAGCCTAAAATTATGTATTGAAACTAAATAGGAAGTATTACAGTCAAAACGTCAAAAAACGATAATAATGTTCGGAAAATTGGGAATGTGTGTTAGTGTGCCTTAGTATGGTTCATGGGATTTTAAGAGTCACAATTTAGTGAAATTTGGTTTTAAAAAAAGGTGTTAATTATATAGAAATTTGTGTTTAGCACCGAAACATCTAGGTACGACTCCCCAAGGATCACCCTAAGGGTCCTTGGAGAGGACCCTTCCATTTGACCTAAAACTGTAAAAATTGACAGTGGCATTCCACGAACCAATTGACGAGCCGTTGATGGGTCAACGGCCTGTCGATGGTGGTCGTTGGTTGTTACTTAGCCATATTTTGAGAAGGGCTTAAAACACCCCTCTCTAACACAAATAACGATTGCCAGCACGGGCTGTCGTTGTGTCTACAGGGTGTCGACGTGGTTTCTTAGGTTGGCACTTAGTTTATTCTTGGAAGGGGTCCAAAAGACAAGTCTCTGTCCCAAACTACGCCTATGCAGCGTTGATGGGACAATGGTGTGTAAGTCGAGGTCTCATTGGTGAAGGGAGAAAGTTGACTACCATATTTTAAATAAGGGATATAATTAGTTGATTAGTATGGTGATTAATTAAGGGTTAAGGGGTAGTTAATTAAGTTAGTTGGGGAACTATATAAAGACTAAACCTCATTTACCTAACTAAACTCACTATATTTCCCAAACCCACTTAGCTCAAACTTCTCTCTAGTTTTTCTCTCCCAAAACTCAAACCTCCATTGAAAAAACACTAAAACTCCAAGATTAGGACGAATTCACCAAGGATTTCATCTAAATTTCAAGGAAAGATCATCCCTAAGGTATGATTTCTTTCACTCTTGGGATAATTTGCCCAAGAGGCTCCTTCAATATGGTTTATTTTTTTCAAAACGAAATTTTTATTCAATTATGATAACTTATGGTCTTTTATCATTGTTTAATTAAGTATTGATGTTAAATTGTTGGTAATCACTAAATATTTCCCCTTGAACCCTTGTTCTTCCCTAAACCCATTATGTCTTGAAATTCTATGGTGATTGTGGACGATGATGAGTATATAATTAAGTATAATGTAAATTTCTATGTATTACTTCTTGAATCTTCCTTGTTTATGATTGGTTATGTATTCTTTGGTAATTGAAGTATGAAGGCAATTAAAGTTCAAGAAGGTATGAAGATTGAATCTTCTTTAATTCAATTATGAAACATGATGTGCTTAGATAGTAATGCTCATATGAATAATGTGTGGTTGTGATGTTGATGACAAGTATGTCTTATCCTTAACCCTAGACAATTTAATTATCCATGAAGATGTATACGTGTTATGATATGGTTATTATATGATTTAAAGAAGTTTCTCATGATTTTAAGACGTGCTAGGTGAAAGGTTTACTCACTTGATTAGTGGTTTCTAAAGTGAAAGGATTGTTCTCATTGTGATGACCTATGAGCTATTATGTTAAGGTGTTTACTTAGTTATCTATAAGATACTAACGTACACTTGTATGATGAAATAAGATGATTATTAAAGGGAATAAAGTCTTAGCACCAAAAGGGAATCTAAATGAGATGGAGGTCTCATGTCTTGTAAGTCAGGCCTCCTATTCACGTCTAGAAAGTAAAGGTTTCTAGTAGCAATATTCTTGACCCTTAACTATGTGCCCACATAGGACTATATCTTAGTGGATCCACCTAGATAGATATGTATGATTGATTACACCTTAATTATGTGTTTACCCTTTCTTTTTGGTGTGGGAGGAGAATACCTCATTTCATTTAACTCACATAGTCTAATATCGGTTATAGTACTTATATCCCTAAAGAAAAAGTAAATGAACAAATTAAGTATGCGAACTATTATTAGGGTTGTCTTAAGGGCTACTACATAGTGTGAGGGAGGGTATGAGACTTCTCTTATACATTGCACATGTGAAATCCTGAGGGATTATCTTAGTAGTGTTATTGTATGATTAAGTTTATTATATGCTATGTATGTTAAGACATATGTTATATTATGAATCAAGTATGTTATAATGAAATACAAAGCTATTTTGTATGCATGAAGTAGGTGGCTCATTATGAAACTTAGCTTTGGATAAGGTTATGGGTTTCTATTCTTTGAATTGCACAAGTATTGTTTAACTTGCTTATATGTTGGGATAACTTATGGTGTTTCATATATGTGTATGTGCAGTTATTTGATTCTAAGCTTGGTTTGACTAAATGGTGCCTTTCTCATGCTGGATGATTTTATGCATAGGAACCATACTTAGTACATGTGATTTGTACTAACCCATATTTCTTCCCTTTTCCTAAAATTGTATGTTCCGGTCATTGAAAGGCTTGTAGACCACTTTGCAAGAAGACTTCGACTTTTCTCCCAAGTTATTGGTAGGTCCTCAAGCTCGAGAATGTTGTCATATTTCTACTGCAGCTATGTTGTTGCTTGTGCCTAAAGACAATCATTCTCTCCTATATCATTTGGGACTATGTTGTAAGCCTATATTTGGCTATTTCTAAGTATGGGCTATGCCAAAATGTTGTAATACTTTTTGGATGGTTTAATGTGAAATAATATTATAAGATCCTATGTATTGGTTATGTTACCTAAATGAGAAGACTATGTAAGCTTCAATAAGCGAGAAGTCTATGTAAACTCCATATATGATACGTTAGAGGTCTATGCATACCTCACTACGTAAAAGTTTTAAATTTTCCGCATTTTTGACTTATGATATGCAATGACGAATGCTAACGGCTAGTCTAAGTCCTCTTCGAGGAAGAATACGCCGGTTACGTCAAGGGGGGGCTCCCCGATTGTGACAAACTTGGTATTAGAGCATGAGGTTGGAGTAATCTTAGGATTGATGTGTCACTAAATCACGTCTACGTAGAGTCTTGTTCATGGGTGGGAAGCGCGTCACACTTTTGATGAGAGGCTCTGTGATGATTAGGAAATTCTCATCTTTTTGGTTATCCTATGTCGTTCCACAAGAGTCTTGACTCTATGTGTCGTTTCTACTGATCTCTTTCTTGTGTTTATAGGAAATGAATACAAGAAGGAAGAATGCTCGAAGGGCCGAAAAGGAGAATGCAAATGAGGCGGTTCTCCCTCAAGCTCCTCAAAACCATCAAGTTCCTATTGAAGAAAGTGTTATGTCTAATGTTAAATAAGGGTGGCCATTCATATTTTGACTCAAGTGTTGGTACTCAAGTTGCTAGGGATAGAATAGTGCAAGTGAAACCTTATGCTAGCACCGCCGCATCAACGATAAGGGAATTCATAAGGATAAATCCTCCTACTTTGTTTTTCTCCAAGGTGGAAAAAGACCAACAAGGGTTCATAGAGGAAGCATTCAAGGTGGTGGATGCCATGGTTGTGACTTTTCAAGAAAAGGCGGAACTAGCCACCTATGAACTTAAAGATGTGGTTCAAGATTGGTATAAAAAATGGAATGATGAGAGGTTGATTATAGAAGGCCAAATTCCTTGGGGGTCTTTTAGGACAACTTTCCTTGATAGGTTATTTCCCTTGAAATTAAGGGAGAGAAAAATGCAAGAATTCATGCCAAGGTAATATGAGTGTGAAGAAGTATAGCCTCAAGTTCACTCAACACTCCAAGTATGTTTCTACTATAGTGGCGGATTCTACGGGTAAGATGAACAGATTTATTATGGGGATATCCGACCTTGTGATCAATGAGTGTAGGTCAGATATGTTGATTACTACCATGGAAATATCTCCTCTCATGGTTCATGCTGAACAAATTGAGGAACAAAATCATAAGTAAGTTGGTTGGGAGTTGAGGAAGACAAGAGCCGAAGATGGAAATTCTTCCAAGGCTAGAATTGAAGTGCAACATAAGCCTAGGTTCAAGAGGAAGTTTTCCAAACAAGGTCCTTCTAACACTCCAAGGGTCAACAAAGTTAAAGTTTCTATACCCAAGCCTCAATAAAGGAGATTTAGTGGTCCCTATGTGGAGAGCTCTACTTGTTCTAAGTGTAATAGAAAACATGAAGGCAAATATCAAATCGGCACCGGTAATTTCTATAATTGTGGAAAGACTGGTCCCATGAAGAGGGATTGCTCTATGATGAAATCTCAAGGAGGGAAAAATACTCAAGCACAAGCAAGTTCTCCCAATCTGGAAGCTCCAAAGAAGAATCGCTTCTATGCTCTTCGCTCTAAGGGTGATCAAGAGGATTCACCCGATGTTATCACTAGTATATTAAAAGTGTATTCAATTAATGTTTGTGATTCATTAGATCTCTGTGACACTTTATCTTTTGTAACTCCCTTAGTAACCATGAAGTTTGATGTGTTACCCGATGTTCTAAGTGAACCGTGTTCGGTCGGTCATTTCCCAGGTGGGTGACTTGATTATTTCTCTATAGGAATTTTCCTATAATGTTGCCCAATAGAATAACTTGGGTTGATTTGGTAGAACTTGATATGATTGATTTCGATGTCATTTTGGGATGGATTGGTTGCATGCTTGTTTTGCTTCCATAGATTGTAGAACAAGGGTAGTTAAGTTCAAATTCCCAAATTAACCAGTCTTAGAATGGAAAAAGGGAAGCTCAATCCCTAGAGGTCATGTCATTTAGTATCTAAAGGCCCATAAAATGATATCTAAGGTATGTCTTTATCATGTTGTGAGGGTCAAGCACCTTGAATCTAAGGCTTCTACTTTCGAGTCGATCCTCGTAGTGAATGATTTTTCGAAAGTCTTTCCTGATGAATTACCTGGAATTCCTCCCTAATAGGAACTGTACTTTTGTATTGACTTATTTGCAGATACGAAAATCATCTCAATCCTTCCTTACTCGATGAATCTAGGAAAATTAAAGGAACTAAAGCTTCAACTTAGGGATTTACTAGAAAAAGGCTTCATACAACCTAGTATTTCTCTATAGGGCACTCCGGTGTTGTTTGTGAAAAAGAAAGATGGTTCCCTTAGAATGTGCATTTATTAACTCCAACTAAATAAGGTCACCATAAATAACAAGTATTCTCTCCCTATGATTGACGGCTTGTTTGATCAACTCGAAGAAGCAAGCTACTTTCCTAAGATTGATTTGAGGTCGGAATATCACCAACTTAGGGTGCGGGGTGAAGACATTCCCAAAATGGATAACTGACCTAATTATGGGCATTATGAGTTCCTAGTCATATCATTTGGTTTAAAAAATGCTCGGTGGATTTTATGGATCTAATGAATAGAGTGTTCCGAGAGTAACTTGATTCCTTTGTAATTGTCTTTATTGATGATATTTTGGTATATTCTAATAGTGAGGATGAACATATTGTCCACTCGAGGGTTATTTTGAAAGTCCTCAAGGAACATCAACTATTTGTTAAGTATAGAAGTGTGATTTTTGATTAAGATTGGTTGCTTTCCTTGGCCACATTGTTTCATGTGAGGGTATAGAGGTCGATCAAATAAAGACGGAAGTGGTTAGCAATTGGCTTAGACCTCTAACTCTCACCGACATAAGAAGTTTCTTGGGTCTATATGGTACTATAGAAGGTTTTTCAGTGGGTTTTCTTCCAATCCATATCCTTTGATAACATTAACCCAAAAGAAAGTTAAGTATGAGTGGTTGGAGGCTTGTGAAAGAATTTTTCAAGAGTTGAAAAATAAGCTAACCTTCGCTCTGTTATTGACTTTATCGGAGGGTACCAAGGTTTTTGTAGTGTATTGTGATGTTTCTCGAGTAGTTTTGGGTTGTGTCCTCATGAAACATGGTAAAGTGATAGCTTATGCCTCTAGGAAACTCAAGGTGCACGAGAAGAACTATCCAACTCATGATCTTAAATTGGCGGTCATGGTGTTTTCCTTAAAACTATGGAGGAGTTATCTTTATGGGGTACATGTGGACATATTTACCGACCAAAAGAGTCTTCAATATGTGTTTACTAAAAAGGAGTTAAATCTCTGACAAAGAAGATGGTTGGAATTATTGAAGGATTATGACATGAGTGTTCTCTACCACCCCGGCAAGGCCAACGTGGTTGTGGATTCTCTGAGTCATATGACCATGATTATTGTGTCTCATGTGGAAGAAGCTACGAAAGACCTAGTGAAAGATGTTCATAGGTTGTCTCGATTGGGTGTTCGACTAGAAGATTCTCCAAATAGTGGTTTTATGGTCCATCATAAGTCTAACTCATTTAGTGGTTGAGGTGAAGTCTAAGCAACATCTTGATCCATTATTGATGGAGTTGAAGGAATCTGTTCTTGGTAAGCTTCATGAGTCATTCTCCTGGGGGATGAGGGCTTAGGTACCAAGGTAGATTGTGTGTGTCGGAAGTTGATGATTGGAGAAAGAGAATTTTTGGAGGAAGCTCACGGTTCCTGATATTCTATTCATCCGGATGCCACTAAAATTTATCGTGATCTTCAAGAGATCTATTGGTGGGATTATTTGAAAAGGGACATAGCGGATTTTGTGGCTAGGTGCTCTAATTTTCAACAAGTAAAGGCCGAGCATCGAAAGTCGGGTGGTTTGGTTAAAGTAATAAATGTTCCTCCTTGGAAGTTGGAAGACATTAACTTGGACTTCGTAGTGGGTTTGCCTCAGACACGAAGGCAAAACCACTCAATATAGGTTATTGTGGATAGGTTGACGAAATCCGCTCACTTTATCCTCGTTAAGTCTATCTTTTGGTAGAAGTGAATGATAGAATATACATTAACAAGATCGTGAGTCTACATGGAATCCTATTGTCCATCATAACGGATAGAGGTGCTAAATTCACTTCTCATTTTTAGAGGTCTTTTAAAAAAGAGTTGGGTACTCAAGTGAAGCTTAGCACCACTTTTCATCCTCAAATGGATGGTCAAGCGGACCATACCATTCAAACCTTAGAAAATATGTTAAGATCTTGTGTAATAGATTTCAAGGGATATTGGGAGGATCACCTACCGTTGATTGAGTTCTCTTATAATAATAGTTATCATTTGAGTATCTCCATGGCTCCTTTTAAGGCACTCTATGGTAGGAGATGTAGGTCCCCGATTGGATGGTTTGAGGTAGGTGAGTATTCACTTCTTGATACCGAGATAGTCTATGAATCTTTGGAAAAAGTTTAATTGATAAGAGATATATTAAAAACAACCTATTGTCACCAAAAGTCATATGCCGACAATATTTGAATTTAAAGTGGGTGATTGAGTGTACTTGAAGATTTCACCAATGAAAGGGGTGATGAGATTTAGTAAAAATGGGAATCTAAGTCCTCGGTATGTGTGTCCTTACGAAATATTGCAATTGGTAGGAAAAGTTTCTTGTGAGTTGAAATTACAAGGTGAGCAAGCTACGGTTCATCCGATATTTCATGTTTTCATTCTCAAGAAATGTGAAGGAGAACTGGTCTCTATTCTCCTACTGAAGGGTTAGGGGTGGATGAGAACCTTTCTTATGAAGAGGTTCTGGTGGAAATCCTAGATTTTCAAGTCAAACAGTTGAGGAATAAAGAGGTTCTCTCTATAAAAGTTGTATGGAGAAACTATCTAGTTGAGGGTGCAACATAGGAGGCCGAGGCCAACATGAAGTCCAATTATCATCATATTTTTCCTCTTTAAGGTTAGTAATTCCTCTTAAAATGATGAATGATGTGATGTTGGCTTGCTTCGCTAAAATGTTCATAGTTATGGTAAATGTTCATGCTAAAATGAGTTTTCATAGAAAAATGTTTTTCTGCTTCACTTGCACTTATTTGTGTTTTGTGTGTAGTTGCCTTTATGAAATCATGGAGAGCATGTCAATGTGTTTTTAAAGAAGGAAGGCATAGGTGACTCTTGATGTTTATGTTGAGATCATTATGATATTGAGAAGGTAGTTCTCATATTGTAATATTGAGATCTTATATGTGGTAAGATGTGATTTGAAGTCGCTATGTGTTAATGTCATGTTTATATGTTTAATAGAGTTGTGCATTACTCATATGAATTGTGACTCATGATAATTATAAAGTGTTGGTTGGGCTGCTGATATTGAGCCTTATATTTCCACTACAAAAAGAGTTTAGTGTCATTCGGGGATGAATGTTCCTAAGGAGGGGGGACAGTGTAATACTCCGAAAGTCCATGAATTGGTCTAGAGGCTCACAAGATTAACTTAGACTTCAAACAATGTTTCTAAGCCTAAAATAATGTATTGAAACTAAATAGGAAGTGTTAGAGTCAAAACGTCAAGAAACGACCATGACGTCTTAAGAATTGTGAAATATGTGCTAGTGTGCCTTGGCATATCTCACGGTGTTTAAGAGTCATAATTTAGTGAAATTTAGTAAAAAGATATAGATATATAGAAGAGTGTGTTTACTGTCAAAACGTCCGGGTACGATTCCCAGGGACCACTCTAAGGGTACTTAGAGAGGACGCTTCTATTTGATCCAAAAGTATCAAAATTGACAATGGTAGTCCATGAACCAATCGACGAGTCGTCGATGGGTCAATTCCCGTCGATGGTGGTCGTTGGTTAGGACTTAGTCACATTATTAGAAGGGCTCAAAATCCCCTCTCCAAAACAAACGACGGTTGCCAACACGGGCCGTCATTGTGTCTACGGGGCGTCGACATGGCTTCTTAGGTTGAAACTTAATTATTCTTAGAACGGGTACAAAAGGCCAGTGTCTGTCCCAAACGACGCCCATGCAGGACGGGCCATCGATGGGACTACGGGGCGTAGGTCGGAGTCTCGTTAGTTGAGGGTCAAAGTTGACTGCCAAGTTTTAAATTAGGGAGATAATTAGTTAATTAGTTAGATAATTAAGGGTTAAGGGTGGTTAACTAAGTTAGTTAGAGGACTATATAAAGACTAAACCTCATTTAAATGACTCAACTCACCTTAATTCCCAAACCCACATAGCTCCAACTTCTCTCTAGCTTGTCTCTACCCAAACTCAAACCTCCATTGAAAAAGCACTAAAGCTCAAAGATTAGGACAAATTCACCAAGGATTTAATATAATATTCATTGAAAGATAATCCCTAAGGTATGATTTCTTTCACTATTGGGATCATTTGCCCAAGAGGCTCCTTCAACTATGGTTTTCAAACTTTCCATGACTAGGTTTTCAATCTAGACATAGGTTTTTTTTTTTTTAAAAAAAAAAGAAATTGTTATTCAATTATGAAAATTTATGGTCTTTTATCATTGTTTAACTAAGTATTGATGGCCAATTGTTGGTAATCACAACTGATTTCCCCTTGAACCCTTGGTTTTCCCTTAACCCATTGTTTCTTGATATTCTTTGGTGATTGTGGACTATAATGAGTATATGATTATGTAAAATGTAAATTGCTATGATTACTTCTTTAATCTTCCTTGTGTATGATTGGTTATGTATTCTTTGGTAATTGAAGTATGAAGGCAATGAAAGGTCAAGAAGGTAGGAATATTGATTCTTCTTGAATTAAATTATGGAATATGATTTGCTTACATATAATGATCTTATGTGTAATGTGTGGTTGTGATATTGATGACAAGTATGCCTCATCATTAACCCTAGACAATTGAATTATCCATGAAGTATGTATGCAAGTTATGATATGATTATTATATGATTGAAAGAAGTTTCTAATGATTATAACAAAGTTTTAATTGAAAGGCTTACTCACTTGATTAGTGGTTTCTAAAGTGAAAGGTTTGTTCTCACTTGTGATGACCTATAAGCTATTATGTTAAGGTGTTTACATAGGGGTCTACAAGACACTAATGTGAACTTGTATCATGAAATAATATGATTACTAAAGGGAATATAGGCTTAGCACCGAAAGGGCATGTAAATAATATGGAGGTCTCACGTCTAGTAAGTATAGCCTCCTACATGGGTTTCTTCACGTCTAGAAAGTCATAGTTACCATAATATGTGTTTTCTCATGATATGGAAACCTCCACCTCTAGAAAGTCAAGGTTTCTAGTAGCAATCTCCTTAACCTTTAAGTATGTGCCCGCATAGGACTATAGCTTAGTGAATCCATTTAGATAGATATGTATTATTGATTACACCTAGGCAAGTGTTAACCCTCTCTTTTCTATATGGGTGGAGAACACTGGATTCCATGTATCTCACATGCTCTAATGTCGGTTATGGTACTTATTTCCCTAAAGTAAAAGTAACTGAACAAGTTAAGTATGCTAACTATTATTAAGGGTTGTCTTAAGGGCTACTTCATAGTCTCAGGGAGGGCATGGGACTTCACTTATATATTGCATAGGTGGGATCCTAAGGGATAATCTTACTAGTATTCTTTTATGATTAAGTTGATACATGATAAGTATGTCAAGTCATATGTTATATTATGAATCAAGTATGTTATAATGAAATATGAATCTATGTTGTATGCGTGAAGTACGTGGCTCATTATGATACTTAGCTTGGATAAGGTTATGGGGTACTATTCTTGGCATTGCACAAGTATTGCTTAAGTTGCTTATATGTTGGGTTATCTTATGATGTTCGATATATGTGTATGTGGAGTTATTCGATGTTAAGCATGAT
The DNA here is from genome assembly GCA_027789145.1 of Solanum arcanum. Lineage (NCBI taxonomy): Eukaryota > Viridiplantae > Streptophyta > Magnoliopsida > Solanales > Solanaceae > Solanum > Solanum arcanum. Next base: position 19,707,430 of record CM050933.1, read on the forward strand.
TTTGACTAAATTGGTACTTTCTCATGCATTGATAATTTTATGCATAGGAACCATACTTAGTACATGTAGTTTGTACTAACCCATATTTCCTTTCTTTTCCCAAACATTGTAGGTTCCGGTCATTGAAGAGCTTCTAGACCACTTTGTGAGAAGACTTGGAGTTTTCTCCCAAGTTATTGGAAGGTCCTCAAGTTCAGGGATGTTGCCATATTTTTACTCTAGCTATGATTTTGCTTGTGGTTCTTTCTATCATTTGAGACTATTAATGTAAGCCTATATGTGGCTCTTTGTATTGAAGTATGGGCTATGCCCAATGTTGTAATACTCTATAGATGGTTTAATGTGAGACAATGTTATTAGACTATTTCCTATGTATTGGTTATGTTGTGTAAATGAGAAGCTTATGTAAGCTTCAACAAGCAAGGAGTCTATGTAAACTCCACATATGATACATGAGAGATCTATGCATACCTCACAATGAAATAGTTTTAAAGCTTCTGCATTTTTTACTTATGATATGTAATGATTAATGCTAAGGTCTAGTCTAAGTCCTCTTCGAGGACGAAGACGCCGGTCACGTCTAAGGGGTGTTCTCCAGTCGTGATTGTTCAGCTTTCTTGGAACATCTTAGGGAGGACACTTTCAAAGTGTCTTCGATCAAGTCTGTTTTGATATTTCGTGAGTTTATGGATGTTATTCATGCAGACCTACCTGGTATGCCAATTTATAGGAATATTAATTTTTTTATTGAACTAAATCCATGGACTCGCCCCATTTCCATTCCACTTATTGAATGGCTTTAGATGAGTTGAGAGAGTTCAAGGCCCAACTTCAGGAGTTCTTAGGTAAAGGTTTTATTAGACCGACTGCCTCTCATTAGGGTTATCTAGTTTTATTTGCGAAGAAAAACGATGTTAGTTTTCAAATGTGCATAGACTACGGGAAGTTGAATAAGGCGACTATTAAGAACAAGTACCCAATTCTTAATTACTTGTTTGATCAGTTAGGAGGTGCTTGTGGGTTCTCCAACATTGATTTGAGGTACGGTTATCATCAATTAAAAGTACGAGCAACAAATGTGCCAAAGACTACTTTTCGTACAAGGTGAGGATATTATGAGTTCTTAGTGATGTCTTTAGGTCTAACAAATGTCCCTACTGCTTTCATGAGCCTGATGAATGGAACTTTTAAGCCATACTTGGATCACTTTGTTATTGTATTTATTGATGATATACTGATCTACTCCAAGAGCATGAAAGAACATGATGAGAATTTGGGAATCGTATTGAGGTTGTTAAAGAAGAAAAGACTTTATGTCAAATTCTCCATGTGTGAGTTTTGGATCAATTCAGTGTCCTTCTCGGGGGCATGTGGTTTCTAAGGATGGAGTGATGGTGGATCCCACTAAATTGAAGCAGTGATGAGTTGGGTAAGGCCTACTAATGTTTTAGAGGTAAGGAGCTTTGTTGATTTATCTAGCTACTACAGTTGGTTCTTTAAGGTATTTTATTTCATTGCTTCCTAACTCACAAAATTTACCAAGTATAATGTTCCCTTTGTACGGTCGGATGAGTATCAAGAGAGATTCTTGAAACTCAAGACATTGTTGACTACTGCACCAATTCTTGTCTTGCCTGTGGAAGGTAAGAATTTCATTGTTTATTTTGATGCATCTTATTCTTGATTAGGTACAGTGCTAATGTAAGAGAGAAATATAATTGACTATGCTTCAAGACAACTGAAAGTGCACAAACATAACTATCTGACCCATGATTCAGAGTTGGTTGCAGTTGTATATACATTAAAGCAATGGAGTCATTATCTACATGGATCAAGTGTGAATTATATATAGATCATCTAAGCTTACAATATGTGTTCACTCATAAGGACTTGAATTTCAGGCAAATGAGGTGGATGGAATTATTAACAGAATATGACATTACTATTTTGTATCACCCAAGAAAAGATAATATTGTGGTTGATTCCCTAAGTAGAAGTGGGAGCATGGGGAGTTTAGCCCACTTATAGGTTTATAGACACCCATAGACTAGAGAGGTTTAAACGCTGGCTAATGACTTTATGAGACTGGAAGTAATTGAGAAAGGAGGATTCTTGGTTTGTGTGGAGGCAAGATCTTTTCTTGACAAACTTAAAGGAAACAATTTGATGATGAGAAGTTGAGCCGAATTCAAGACATAGTATTGCGAGAGGCTAAAGTTGTTGTGATGGATGAGGAAGGCATTTTGAGAATTAAGCGGGCGGGTCTTTGTGCCTCTTGTTGATGATTTGACTCATACTATCCTGGAAAATTCTCTTTGTTTGAGTTATTATATACATCCTAGTGCAGCCAAGATGTATCGTGATCTGGAACAAAATTATTGGTGGAGTAGAATGAAGTGTACATTGTTGATTTTGTTGCCCAATGCCCAAATTGTCACCAGGTAAGATACAAGCTTTAGAATCCTAGAGGTAAACTTCAGGGAATGTCCATTCCAAAACGGGAGTAGAAAAGAATTGCAATGGATTTTGTGGTTGGTCTTACATTTGGGTCATTGTTGACAGGTTAACTAAGTCTACTACATCATTCTATTCAAGGTGACTTATAATGTAGAGAAGTTTGCCAAACTGTATATCAGCGAGATTGTTCAATTGCATGGAGTTCCGATCTCCATCATATCCGATAGTGGTAAATAATTTACTTTTAACTTTTGGAGAACATTGCAGGCTGAATTAGGTACGAGATTGGATATTAGCATTGCATTTCACCCTCTGACCGATGGGTCTGAGCAAATAATTCAAGTGTTATAGGATATATTTCGCGCGTGCGTGATAGATTTTGTTGTTCATAATGACCAGATTTTACCCTTGGCAGAGTTTTTGTACAACATAAGTTATCACTCGAGTATTGCTATTGCCATATTTGACGCATTATATGGGACGATATCTAGGTCTCTCATTGGTTGGCTTGATGCATTTAGGGTGAGACCTTGGGGTACTAATCTTCCGAGTGAATCGTTAGAGAAAGTGAAATACATTCAAGTGAAGCTTCTAGCAGCTTAGAGTATGCAGAAGGAATATGCAGATCAAAAGGTAGGAATTTAGAGTATATGGAGGGTGAAAAATTCATGTTGAATGTTTCACCTAAGGTTGTAAAAAAACCAAACCGAAAGCCGGACCAAACCGCAAATCGAATCAAACCGAAAAAAAACGACTAGTGGTTTGGTTTGTTTTGGTTTGGTGTTAGAAAAAAAAATCCGACTATATTTGGGTTGGTTTTGGTTTCAACTCAAAAAAACCATCCCGACATTTTATATATAATTTTAAAATTTTATTTTATTCTTAAAAATACTTACTTTGATATAATATTTAAACATCTCTTATACTTTTTCATAGTTTTTATCTTTTAATATATTTACTTCATGTTTGGAAGTTAGAATTCTTAATGATCTAATAAAAATTATAGTCCATACATGTTGGTAATTATAATAAAGTTTAAATAAAAATCAAGAAAATTATAGGAATTCTTCCTTTTTGCTCCCATTTTTTGTCCTTAGTCAATTGAAGGTTTTTATTTCTCGAGCTACCCCTATATGTTGTCTGTATATTTATGAGGAAGCATCTGACCTATATTTTTATGCACCAATATTTATTTTTAAAACAATATTGTTAAATCACTTAGACCATACAAAATAGTAAATTCTTCGAAATTTACTTCATCTCCATTAAAGACTCATTCCTCTACACCTGCAATACAATTTTCTTACTTAAATAGTCTTGCCTATAGAAAGTAAGATACGTTAATATTCAAGATGGAAGTGTAGGTAAGGTAAGAATTCGGTATATTCCCTGTTGATAATAATGAAAGAGAATGTGGACCATTTTTCTCAAGATGATGATATTGTTTGATGCGCGTAATTTTTTTTATAGCTACAAAAAAGGTTGAAGGTATAATCGATAAGTAGGAGACCTGACATCGATCTATCATCCTCATGTATTTTTATATGTTCACGCATTCTTCATGCAAAGATATTAAAACCAAAGGTAGGGATTTCTAACTTTAAGTCTATGACATAAATACTTGAACATTAGACGGGTTTCAGTGTTTACCAGATTCCTCTACTATAGATGTTTAATGGTTAGGGGGCATCAATTCTTATAAGATTTTTATATCTATAAAGTAAATCATCCTTGGTCACTGTGAATGAAGTTCATTGACAGAATCAAGAGATTCGATTCATATTGTTCTCAAATTTTTGGAGGAGCAAGAAAACTCTTCAAGATTGCTTCATCTTTTGTGATCAATACATCTCACATACTATCATATCTACAATAGATAAAAATTTGATTGATTATATTCCTACACAATCCGAATGTAAGTAGTTGTGAAAGGGGGATGAAAGTATTTACATATGAGGAACTCCTGAAAATCTTGATAATTCCATATTTTAACTGTTTTGAAAATATTGTATGATTGACATTTCTTTACCATGTTCTGATACTTGCTACATTACCCCCATACACTTTTTTAAAAAAGAATACTTTTTGGTCGTATAGGCCATTTTATTAATTAACCAAAAATGAAAATAAAACTTTGGCCCAAGCCCAAAATAAAATAATCAAAAAAATCTATTTCTAATATTATTAGGGTAAAGCCCACATTCATTAACCTCACCTTCTTTTCTTCTCATTGTGTTGCCTCCTTGCTCACAGCTGAATGTCACTCTACTCCTTGTTCTCTTGTGGGTTGTACCAGGTCTCTAATCCAATGTTATCATCTCTTTTCTTCTAACACAAGATGTGTCACTAAACCAAGGTAATGTAACACCCATATTTTCCCTTCTTTTTTTCATCACCATTCTAACTTTTGTTGTTTCTCCAGGTGAAAGTGTTTTTTTCTTGGATAAAATTATTCTATAATTTTAAATTTTCTTTCGAGTTTAAAAATTTGCTATAAGAGAATCAAAGAAAACTCTTAAATTTCATACCTAGAAGATGTTAACTACTCTATTCCAAATCACACATGTAGCCATTACACATTAGTAATGTACATTTAGTGATTTGAGATTAAAAATTAAAATATGTAACAGTATATTCATGTTGTGGTGTCCTACACATATCATGATGGAATATGAACTAGTATCATGAATATGAAGACCATCATTTCGATTCGAAGTAATTTGGATATCTTAGAAGATTAATGAATGAATCATTGGTGGTCTATAAGATAATAAAATAGAAATTTAAGCAAGAGATGACTACATTTTAAATAATTAATATACTAGACATTCCTTTGTTTTAGCTAAAGGGTATTATTGTAACTAGCTTAGGTTAGTTTATCACATATTTTAAAAAGTGGGAAGCCTCAAGTTGAAAAGTTGAATTATCATTTTATCCTTATAGTAAATTAAAATATTATAAAATATCTAATTAATTAAATATTAAATATGCTTAAATTGCTATTTAACTTGATTCACTTATAGTTAAAATAAAGTAGGAGAATGAATAGTTGTAACAATAATTAATTATAAAGTTATTACGGAAAGGTATTAGAGAAACTTTTCATTTCTCTATCTGATCAGTTTTAGGTGTAATTTTGTCATAATGTGTATTAATACCACACCTCCACTATCTCATCATTAATATTCACACCTTCATAATCTTCCCACACTAGAGAAGTTGATGGCATAATTATGAGACCTTTTGATTTTACTCAATGATATCCTATAAATTGTGGTATTTGACACAACAATCTATATACTTTGAAGATATTTAGGTACAGTTTGGAAGAAATTAAAAAAAATGTTTATATTTGTATTGTTGTTATCCTTTAGTATATAGTTAAATCACTTTTAGCTTCCGTTCATAACACTGATTACTAATTCTTCTTATCTTCATTTGTTGTTTACAGAAAGGAAATATGTACAAATTTTTAGATCCTCTAATGGAGTTTACAACGAGAGAAGGGATGTTCAAGTATTCCCCGAGGTTCAAATCAATTTTAATTTCCATATTATATTCATGATTTAGATAAGTTGTTTTTTTTATGTATAATTACTCTTATTTAAAAAAATCATTGTTATCATATTAAATATTATATTTTTCCTGTTGTTTTTAACATGTCATGAGATCAATATTGCAATCGAAGTTTTTAATTGAAGATGTTTTGATCTAATATATATATATATATATATATATATATATATATATATATATATATATAGACAACAGTTAACACAATATACCGCTAGGAGTGTAAATCACATCTAACTAACCGTTTGATGCAATGTTAATTAATTTGTTTAGCTTTGGTTGCATGTAATATTATTTTTGGTTTAACAATTTTCATTTTAAAGAAAATTATAGCTTGTAGATTGTATAATGTGTTTTAGTTTCTATTTGAGAAATCAATTATTAAATAGGCAATGAGAAATCGTATTTCGTGATTAAAATAGTAAGCTCGTATTCATGATTAAGAAAGGATTTTTTCAAGTGCAATTTGAAATTTTCTATTATTCTTAAATCTCATTATAAAGAATTTTTTAATTATTTTATTTGATTAAATATAGTTCTTACAAAATCTATCGCGATAATCATGTTTCAATTTTAACATCTATTCGTAGTTCAATACAAACTTTATAAAATATAAATATAATTAAAATTAAATTAGTCTAACAATTTCTTAAAATTCATCCTTTAACTATGATTCTCCAAATTAACAAATCTGCAACCTGAGATGAGAGTTTTAAATAACTTTTACCGCTTTCAAGTGTTGGATCATTATGACATCATAAATATTGAATGGGTGTCACTCATTAACGATTTAATTTTGTGAAGTGAAGAAGCGGGTTACAATTTAAAATGAGGAATTATCTTATATTTCAGTATACGAGAAATCACATTTCAGATATCTAACCACTTATAAATTTGCTATAGATAAGAAGAGTTTATTATTATATGCACATGTATATATATCATTCTTTAATATCAAATTTCTAGCAATCCATCATCATGTTGAGGGCCTTCAAAAGCAATAATCATTTTATTACATACTAATATTATAATTTTATGAAAGACAAAGTAAATATAATCATAATCGTAATAAATATTATATTAAATATAAAATATATATTATAATATTTGTTGCATCTGTACCACATATTTACTCTTTAAAATACAAACAGTCGACTCTCTAAATATTGTGCAAGCTTAACTTAACTACTTAAATTTTTTTTAGGTTTATATATATATATATATATATATATATATATATATATATATATATATATATATATATATATATATATATATATATATATATATATATATATTCAAATGAGTCAACATGGACTAACATGAGACACACGTGCAACGCATGTGTACAGGACTAGTCTACTATTATAAATAGAATAAATCAGGTTTTATTTTAGGGGTTGATTTTTGAATAAACATTTGTTGTTTAGGCTTCTTTGTGAGTTTGGGGAAACCCTCATATCTGTTCAATTGAACCCTTTATATATGTCTTCACCTATATGAGTTCAATTTATTTTCACCCTTAGAGTTTATTGTAGTAATCAAATGTAATTTAGTTGCTAGATCGTCCTTTTTTCTTCTAAATCTTTGTCTTTTTTTCTATTTCTTGATAGTATATTTTGTTTTTTTATTGTAGTTCACTTTATTCTTCTTGCAACCAGAATTACATCCATTGGTATCTTTCCCTCTTCCTTTCTATTTCTAAACCATATATCTTGCTTGCTTGATTGTGGTACTAGGTAAGTCTATCCTTCAAGGCATAAACAAAAGAAATCACCAAGATTTTTTTGCCACCGCTAGAAATTGTACTAACTTCCGACAAGGTAATGTTTTTATTGTATGCTAAAAAAATTATATTTTTGATGCAAAAGGAATTTTCCTCTAATGAACAATATATTGTATTGCCTTTTTATTATGTTCCATGAACCCTACTACTCTATATAAGTATTAAGTCAATTTTGGTGCACCTCTAATATCTGAAGTTCTTTATGTCTTCATAATCCAATTAGTAGGTCAAAGTAGTATGGGATTTGAAGTATAACATATACATGTCACGTATACTTCCATTCCTCCGCGGCCTCATCCAAAAAACCAAGAGAATCGATCCCAACTAGCTTAGAATTGACACGTAGTTCTTGTTTATATCAATATTATTTTTACAAATTCCTTTATCATAATTTTCACATAATGCCTAATAATGTAATCCTTTTATACTGGTATGATTAATATACTGATAACTTTTATCACTTAAATTTTTCTTACTTTGGTATTGAAGTACTTAGCATTGGGTGTTGCAATGTTGTGCAGGAGTTATTATTGTCCAGATATCTAATGCAAAATATCCCTTCTCTTGGACCATAGTGATGCATAGCTAATGTAAAAATATAGGATATAAGAGAAAACTTATCAGCACTATATGTTCAGGAGTTATTATTGTCCAAATAGCTAATACAAAATTCGCTTGGACAACAGTGACACATAGCCTATGTAAAATATAGGACATAAAAGAAAATTAATATATCATTTATCTGTATTAAATTATTTGGACGACCTATTAAATGTTGAGACATTATTTAATACTAGAACTTTGGTAATAAGAATGAGTATGATTTGCATACATTGACAGCAATGATATTGAAATCCAATTTAAACATGTCCCAAGGTACAAAGTGTGTTGAGCTCGTTCGGGATAATGTTCCTAAATTTTGAATGATTAACTTGCTAGACTTTTCTTGATTTTAGCTCAACTGTATTATTGTAACTAGCTTAGGTTTGTTTATCTACTATTATAAATAGTAGAAACTAGGGTTTATTTTAGGTGTTGGTTTTTGAATGAACATTTGATGTTTATGCTTCTTTGTGAGTTTAAAGAAACCCTCGTATCTTTCCAATTGAACCCTCTTGATTACTTATGTAAGTCTTCGCTTCTATGATTTTTTTTCACCCTTAGATTTTATTCTAGTAATTAAATGTCTTTTAGTTGCCAGACCGTCCTTTTTTAATCCTAAATCTCTGTCTTTCTTTATGTTTCATAATAGTATATAACATTTTATTTTCTTGATTGTGCTTCACTTCTATGTCTTCCTTTCTATGTCTAAACCATATATGTCTCTTTCTTGATTGTTGTATTACGTAAGTCTATCCTTCAAGGCATATATAAAAGAGATCACTTAGATTTTGCAACCGCTGAAAATAGTACTTGATACCTCATATTCCTCAACTACTTCCTTGACGACCAGGTAATGTTTTGATTGAATTCTAAAAATTATATTTCTGATGCAAAAGGAATTTCCCACTAGAGAAGACTTTATTGAATTGACTTTTTATTATGTTCCATTAACCCTAATGTTCTAGGTAGGTAATAATTGAATTTTGGTGCACCTCCCATTTGTAAAGTTATTATGTCTTCATAATTTTATAATTATATTAAGGTAGTGTGGGTATTTAAAGTATAACTTATGCATGTCATCTTATATCCATTCGCCCAAATAAAAAAAAAAGAAAATTGACCCCAAATAGCTTAGAATTTACACGATCAATATATTGCAAGCTTCAGTATTTACCTAAATTTTGCTTTATTTGGTATTTACTTACTTAGCATTGGGTAACGCATTGTTTATGAATGAGTTATTATTGTACACATCCCGAATGCAAAGTGTCACTTGGCTTGGATCACCTATAGCTTATGTAAAAATATAGGACATTAAAGAAAACTTGTTAGCATTGTGTGTCACGGTGGGTGTGCATGAGTTATTATTGTCTAGATACCTAATGTAAAGTGTCACTTGCCGTTGATTGCAGTGATCCATAGAATATATATATATATATATATATATATATATATATATATATATATATATATATATATATATATGACATATATGACATAAAATAAAACTAATAATCTTTTTTTTGTATATTAAATTATTTGGGCGATCTATTAAATGTCGAGACATTTTATACTAGAATTTTGGTAATTTCAATGAGTATGGTTTGCGTACATTGGCAGCAGTGATATTGAAAACCAGTTTATATTTGTCCTAAGCTACAAACTTGTTGAGCTCGTTCAAGTGGATATTCCCACTAATGGTGACTTTCCAAATTGTCATACTTTTCTTGAGTAGGTGTCTCATCTCATAGAGCTCCACAAATTTTTGTGTCTATAAAGGCCCTTTACTTCAAAACTTGTCAGATTGTAAACCTTAAAAACTCAAAAATAGACTTGAAGTACCTATAAAAATGGGGTTTCAGTCTTTGTCGTTTGTGGCTTCATATTTGCAATTGATTCGTGAGAGATGTGATGAAGCGTAAATTAGGTCACACTGGACGTGCCAGTTTATTTGGAATATATTTTCTCAAATACAAAAAATATATTGCAATCAGATTGTAAATAAAAAGAATAATTTTATTCATTGTGATTGTGAATACAAATATGTTTATCCCTTGATTCCTCTCTCTTAAGATTTCTCCGTGTTTCAAGGGTTGTTAGTGTGATCAAACTATGTGGACCTTCTTCTGATTTATTTGATCTCTGTGAAAGGATTTTATGAATCTTGTTAAAATATTTGGTTGCCAAAAAGAGTTTACCCACATCTTCATGACTTAATGTATATTTTATGAATGTATGAAATTTTAGAGATGTCTATTCAAGGAAATATATTACAATTTATATAAGTGTGAGTTTGAGATTAGGGTAAGTAGTCTCCAAGAACCTTAAATGAAACTGGATACATCTTGTCGAGTGTCACATAAATTTGATATCTCAAATGTAAAATTATTGTCCCATGATATTTTTTTTGGGTCACATAGTTCACTTAATTGTCTTGTTGGATAGAGTTTTATTGTTTGATAGACTATTGCAGAAGAGGTCTTATGCTTATAATAATATCTTTATAGAAGATAGTATCACAAAAGATCACACTCTAGAAAGGGACTCAAGAACATCTCAAAGCACATTTGGGGAAGTAGTTTCACTCACGCATCCAAATTTGGACACGACATTCAATTTCTCAAAATCCTCAGTACAACATATCTGCCTTTGCAGATCTAGAGAGGCATGAACAATGTGTTCATGCATGCTAGACTTAACTACAGATTAAGCATAACATTTATTATTTATAAAAGTAGACCTCAAATAAGTACTTAGTCTTGGAATTAGTCTCGAATATTTGAAAAAATGTGTTGTAAAAACATAATTTAGTACTACATCTCCAAGTATTTCCAGGTGCTAATATCATAGTGGAATATCAGGTAGCATGTAAGATCAATGAGTTAGCGCTTTAACAAGAAGTGAAGGGTCGTAAAACTTACATGTAGCAATGATTTCCAAGTATCGTACATTGACTAGCTTCTCAGCATTAACGATGAAGTGTGTTAACATAGGTTCATCAATAAAATCAATGTTCATCCCAATATATTTCTTTAATGATAAAGCTACTACTTTGCCCACCTGAGTTGGGGTAGGCACCTATTAGTGCCTCAACCACATCAACTACTCTTTTGCTTCTAATCTACTACTTTACCCCACTGCACATTTCTTCTTAAAGCATCAAGTACTCTTTGCCAAAGTTGTAAACTTGACACTTATCACTGGAAATGAGCCCCACTTTAAGATCAAATGGTTCATTACGGATAAATCTCAAAATTTTACGAGCACATCCAGGCTTGAACAATGCAGCACTGCAAATGATTTTATTTTTCTTAATGTTGAGAAGACCCTCATGATGATATTCATAAGTCTTACACGGTTGTATACTAATAGAATATCTGAGAAAAGAGTCTCCAAGCTGCTCAAGTGATTCCACATGAAACTTCTGGAGGCATTCTTTGTTGTAATATTAGTCTCAAAATCCTAGCGGTTGGCATACAAAGATTTAGATTGTTGTGATTCAAAAGCATTCTTATAAAGTTTATTCGGCATGAATGATTCCTCTATAAAGTCTTAAGGTTCTAGCTCGGTTTATAGTTATTGGCGAAAGATTGTTGACCTCAAGAATCTTATGAATTCTAAGGTATACACATATGGTAGTGAATCCCCATACTCTGCCAGAACAGATTCACAGCTATACGTGTATACCTTAGAATTCATAAGATTCTCGAAGTCAACAATCTTTTTCCAATAACTATCTGTCGTTCTAGAACCCTTAGAATTTATAGGGAGGCATTCTGCTGAATAAACTTGAAAAGAATGCCTTTTGAATCATTGCAAGCTAAAACTTTGTATTTTAACTGGTAAAATTTTGGAAGTAATGACAACAAAGAAATGCATTTAGAAGTTTAGTTTTGAATCACTTCAAAAACTTGGAGACTGTTTCTCAAAAGTGATGTCAGTATACAACTATTTAAGACTTATGAAAGTCAGAACGAGGATTTTCTTAGATTTAAGAAAATAAAATCATTTCCAATGTTACACTATGCAAGTTTTGATGTGCTTAAGGTTGGGCAACAGAACAGGATGTACCGGTATCGATCAGGTATCGTTTCGGTTCGTTCCAGTTCATCCCGGTTCGGTTGCCTACTGGACGGAAAGGGACATCTTGAATCGGGATACGGAACGGAACCGAGGTTTGGTATCGGTGTACTGGTACCGGTTTATTCCGGTTCCAGTTAATTATAAATATTAATTAATTTATATTATATATATTTATAAATTATAACTTATATTTTATGTTAAATAATAAATACTACCCAAATAACCCAACTACCCCCCTATTAGTATTACATTAGTATTAAATTAAAATTGTAATTTTTAATGCAAACTTAAATAGATTAAAGTGATATTTTTTTAATTTGTGTAATTATTTTATATTATTTAATTTAATTTTTTTAAACTAAAATTTTAATTTATTTCAATTAAAAGTGATAAATATAACTTATAAACTATAACATATTGATAAATAATTAGTAATAACTTATAAACTTCAAAAGATTTAAATCTTGACTACTTAATTAGACCTAACTTGCAAACTTAATAAGTAAAAAATTTAAAAAAATATCTTTAAAATAAACATAAGTATAAAATTACATTATAAATTTAAGAACTATTTATTTAAACTTAGAAAATAAAAAAATATTCATATTCGTAATTAAAAAAATCATTTTTTGAAATAACTAGATGTGTCCTACGTTTTATCCCATTCGGGTTCGTTCTGGTTCCATCCTGGTATATACGGGGATGGGATAGAACTAAGTATCTATCCTGGAAATTCTGGTCTGGTTCATCCCGGTACCGATCAACGAACCGATCAACTCATTCTGTTCCAGTTCGGTACCGGTTCGCTTCCGTTCAGTGGTCCCATTCTGGTTCGTTGCCCAGTCTTAAATGTTCTCAAAAAATATTTAAAAATATCTTTAATGAACGATTCGATCTTAAAGCATGAATCATTTCTAATGACAATTCTTATGTTCTAAACTTTGATGAAGTGTTCCTGATGCCTTCAATGAAAAAATGTATAGTAGGGAAGGCAAACGATTAAAAATTGTAAGAGAGAAGCTAATGTGGTTGAGTCACTAATAAGTGCCTACCTCAACTATACGGGAAAGTAGGGACTTTATCATTTATGAAATGGCTTGGGGTTGCACATTGATTTTTTTGATGCACCTATGTCAAGGTACTTCCGTGTGAATGTTGAGAATCTAGTTAATCTCTTGTACTTTGAAATCCTACTACTTACAAGTTCTATCATCCTTCACTGCTTGTTGAAGTACTAACTCAAGGATTATACATGCTACCAGAGATTCCATGATGATATCAATGTTAGGGATTCTTTGAGATGCAGTTCTAGATTATGTATTCTGTTACAACACATATCTATTTCAAATATCTGAATTGACTCCATGACTAATTACTGATTTGAGTTCTTCTTCTTGAAACAATGAATTATATGCCCAATCTGCGATTAAGGCTGGCCTACAAAGCACCTTCTTCATGGATCGCCAAAGAAAGATATGTTGCACTGTCGAGAATTTTTGAGAAATTGGATCTTCTATCTGTTCAATTTTGTCTTGCAAAAATAACTTAAGAAATATATCACAATTTACTAGATACATGTAGTACGAAATTCTAAAAAGACTTTTTGAAAAAATAAGAGACAATTTCATAAGGCTAAACATTGATTCGTTAATTCCAACAAAACCCTTAATGCATTTGCTTGATAACTCCAATACGTTTTCGAAGATAGCAAAAAAAAATTCTACGAAGTGCTTTGGTTAAGATGTCAATAATTTCTCCTGTCTGACAATAATGCAGCTGAATTTCGTCTTTCTCTTGTGTTGTTCGGATAAAATGATACTTGATAGAAATATGTTTTGATCTTTCATGGCTGGATTCTTGGCAATTGCAATTGCTGATTTGTTATGACAATACAGAACAATAACTCTATTTTGTTTTTCACCAATATCTTCAAAGATTCTCCTAGGCCAAATAGCTTGAGAAGTAGCCCTAATTAGCTGCCAAAAGATATTCTACTTCGGTAGTGAATTGAGTAACAACAATTTGCTTTTTTGATAACTAAGAACAAATACTTCATCCAAATAAGAAAGCATAACATGAAGTATTGTTCATGTCATCTATACTTCCATCCCAATCACTATCAGAATCACCAATTAAGTTCAATTCTCCACCAAATTTTACATTATCCCATAATTCATTATTCCTTGTGAAATTAGATCTTACGTCTAACTCACACCCCAAAGTTAGCTCAAAGGAAGGAGGATTGCCCAAACTTTATAAGGGAGTCCACCCATCTCATTAATCATTAATTTGGGACTTTTGTCATTTTTTAACACCCAACCTAGCGCCCAATGCTTAGCATATGGTGTGTGATCAATTTTTATTATGAGGGCCCCAACATCGGGTGAGAAGGATCCTGCTCTGATATCATGTTAAATTAGGTCTTGCACAAATAACTTAATACATGTATCGTAATTTACTATATCATGTATTACGAAATTCTAAAAAGACTTCTTGATAATTAAGAGACAATTTCAGAAGAATAAACATTGATGCATTAACTCCAACATTGTCAACGTTCGCATAGAGGCTGAAACTACTTCCCAAATGTGCTTGGAGATGTTGTTGGATCTGTTGTTTGTGCGATATTTGTTGTTTCTAGCTTTAACAAAGATACCAATACATTTCTACACATAAGACCTCTTCTGGAATCGTTGATTACACCTCAAACAATAAAACTCCAGCCAACAAGAGAGTTCAATGAACTATGTAACCATAAAGGTTATTTTCAAAAAGAAATCATTTTCTTGGTTACACCTTAAACAATAAAACTCTAGCCAACAAGAGAGTTCAGTGAACTATGTGACCATAAAAAAATTTAAAAAGAAAGCAGTTTCTTCATGAGACAACTTCTAAACATTCGTAGACATCAAAATTGTGTGGGACTCTACTAGATGAGTCAAATTTCAGTTAGGATTCTTGAAAACTACTCCTAGCTTACACTATATAAAGGGTAATATATCCCTTAAAGAAGGATCCTGAGAATATCATAAATTCATGAAATATTTACAAAGATATCAAGATGTGGGTGGACTCTTCTTGATAAACAGATACTTCAAAAAAAATTGATCCCCAAAAGCCTCATTACATGGATATCAAATAAAATTCAGTTTAAGGAGCAATTTATCCTACAGAAGATTTAAGAGAGGGATATAATTGTACTCAAACTGTTAATTAATCAAATATTCTTGTTTTGTCATATTTATTTTGTGGTGAAAATTTATTTTCCATATATAAGATTCATTGCTAACAAATTTTACCCTAACTAAAATTTGTAAATTCCTTTGGGATTTGATAAGTTCGATCAGAGTTGATTAATTGGTGAGAATTCGTTCGACATTGAACAAAAAAATGAAAATTCATTGATCAAATCATTTACTCCATAGTGTGATAGATCTTTCGTTGAAATTAATTAACCAGATGAGAATTAAGATAGATCAAGTGCCTTTGGGGTCATCTCGTACCTTCTATGTATTATTTGCCTTTTGGGGTCATCTCGTACCTTCTATGTAGTATTTATCTCCCAAAATCTTGTAGATGCACACACAAGATTTGTTGAAGTTTGACTTAAAATTATGAGAATGACCTAAAATAGTATAATAGGCATTGTTGCATATATATATATATATATATATATATATGACTACAAGAAACAACATTTATTGTGGCGACTTCAGTTTTTGTTACTTTAGTTTCATATTTGTTGGTGAGTCGCTCTAAAATGTATACCTTAGGGACGATCAATATAGGGTCGCTAGTCGCTATTAATAGGTGTCACTGATTCTAAAATTATCAATTCCCATTTTATCTTTTGTGTTGGGTCCAAAGGCCCATTTTTATCTTTTGCATATTTGTATATTGTTATCTTTAGGCCTAAGCTCTTGTTGTCTTTATTTTCTGTATATATTATTTATTGTATGTTTAGTTTAGGACAAGTATAAAACAAATTGGTTAAAAACCCAAAGCAACACAGGTCCAAATATTGGTCCAGGCGGACAGATAACCCGGATTTGGACCCAACTCTTTATCTCTCTCTCTCTCTCTCTCTCTCTCTCTCTCTTAATTTCATTTATTTATTGATTTTTATATGTCGGTAGTTTAAAGTTAGAAAGCTTGAAATCCCCGTAGAACGCCATAAATGTTTTAGCGACTTAAAATTGAAGCAAGTTTAAATAGTTTTAAAATAATAAATTTTTCAAGTTACACTTTTCACTTAGAAAAAGCTAAGTATTCATTTCCAAACAAATCTAAATAATTTTACCCAATATAAATAAATTTAAACATTTTAGCCAAACCGAATTAGTTGTCGGATAATTGCAAGTTAGCGGACGTCTTATGTGCTTTCAAACCTTCCTAAGACGTTTATAGGAATACCCGAACCCCTTTAATGTTTCAATTGATTTTTTGTTAAGTCTTTTGAAAGAAATAGTTTTTCTTGATTTTTTCTTAAAAAATTAAGTGGCGACTCCCAAAAAGTCAAAAACCCTTAAAAACTAAATAATACTTTTTTGAAAACCTTTTCGGTTTAAAAGAGAAATGGCGACTCTGCTAGGGATATTGGAGGATTCTTACCTTAAAACTAACGTGTTTAGCTATCTGAAATTAATTTTTCATATGTTTATTTATCGCCTTATATCAACTATTTCATTCATGGCATAACATCTTCCGTCCAATGACGATTATTTTCATTTCCACTTAAAGGACGATTATGCGGGTTCGCAATCATTCGTTAGCTAAAGATTTTCTCAGGGCACCGTGATGAGTGTAGTCGGCTACTTGATAGTCAACGATCGTTAACTGTCCCAACCCAAGTAGTCCGCTTGGATTACCCTTTCAACTCTAAATACTGCCCTTTCCTAATTAAACTAAGATAGAGCGAAACCCTATTCCAAAAGTAGCGCATTGGCCTAAGACGACCCAACATCCAAGGAGTGTTGGGCCCATTAGAAAGACTGCCTTGAATCCAAAGAGCCCATGGCTCGATAGGACGATCATATTTGTGTGATTGAATGTAAAGGATGTATTGCGTGTTTAATTGTTTGTTATATCGTGGGGGGTGGCAAATAACAAGTTATATGTTTTTGTAAATGTCGAGTCAATTCCTCTGTTTCAACATGGTCACCAAAACATCAGACATTCTCCGCATATGGTAGAATAACCTTAATGCTTGTCAAAAGAGAGAAATCTCTATTAATTTGGGCCACTTACCTTCGATAATATAGTTCAAGGTTTGGCCCATGTTTATCGAGGTAATAACACGATTTTGGGACAACGAAAGGATGGTGTTTCAATTTGGAGATATCGAAATAACACCGACATTAGAAGAAATTAAAGATGTTTTGGAATCTATCAGAACTTGTGGCAGGAGGAAAAGATGTCCCGATCATCAAATTGTTCTACCTGATAGGCCGACTATCGTAGAATTGAGAGACATGTTGTTGCTGGTAAGGTCCAACTGGTTGGATGCCCAGAGTATACCACTAATGATATTGTTCAAAAGATGGGGGCACAATATCTATTTCGCGCAATTTCCAAACGAATTCCATGATCACAGTACTTGGAGACAAACTCAAGTCATTGTGTTCTCCGCATGCCTTTTAGGAACGATGTTGTTCCCTCAGGATGAAGGAAAGAGATTGACACATGGGTATTAATGGTAGTGGATGCTATCTTCAGAGGAGTCAGTAATAAACAAGAAGAAAAGAAGTATTGCAGCTTGGCCCAAGTCATTTTGGCCGACATTTAACGATCTTTGAGTTTGTGTAAAAACAGGTTCCCGTTTTTCCAATGCTACAACATTTTGCTTCAGTGGTGGATCACTGAGCATCTCATCAAAAGGGACGGAGCCCATCCACAAGAGTTGGCGAAACCGAGCCAGACGACTTCCCTTGATAATTATGAATTCTATTTAAGCATCCGCAGATTCCCAATTCATACCACCAGGGATACGTAGGCAAGGGTATTTTATGATCTGAGAGATGGATATATACAGTGGATGTTACCGGAATTTAAGTACGGGAGGATAGCAACACAGGGGGAAAAACTTCTATTTTTAATCCTTATCGACAACAAAGGATTGCGACCCTACAACCCAGCTAAGATGATGCAGCAATTTTGTAGAACACAAATCACACCCGTCCGAGGGGATGCTAGCTCTTTTGTCATTGATTACAGTGGGAGAGGCAAAATTCCTTTCGCCAAGATCATCCTCCAAGAATGGGTTGGACGTGTCAACATGAAATGGGGTATGGCTGAAAACAGATATGAAGTTGGCTATGTCGACGAGTACAAGACATGCTTGCAGAATGATCTGTGTGGTGCAATGAACCTAACACCACGCGCAGGTTGAGAAATTGAAGACGTACAGACAAGGCTTCAAATACATGCATACCATTTTTAGCAAGAATCGTACCGAAGGGAACAAGAATTTCAGCAAAGAGATCAAGAATTTCAGCAAAGGGAGCAAGAATTTCAGAAAAAGGAGCAAGAATTTCAGCAAAGGGAGCAAGAGTACCAATTCTGAGAGTTAGAAAGTCAGAGGGTTTTAGTTGTGACGTCACAAGAGCTAGCCGATATAGGGCTTGTCTGATGCGTTTGGACGCAACCCTGGACGAGCAGATGAACACTCTACAAGTCATACCAACCTCTTCTACCGTTGTGTTCGCTGAGTCATACGTGTTCACAAGCAAGTGCATCATCCGCAAAGAAGTAGAGAAGGACAAAAGAGTAGCCAAGCCATCTACCTTCTAACTCCCCTATGAGGGATTGTTTTCTATCTGTATTCACATTATATCCCCCTCCCTGAAATGTACCCTGTTTGATTGAAATTATGTAACAAATGCTATAACTCTTAGTGAAGTTTATTTTGGGGGATACAACAATTTATTTAAATGGCGAAATACATCCTTCAGATCGCTAGGTGTACCCTTGACACAAAGGGTCACATGCATGATTAGGACGCGATATATGTGTGTTTAACTACTTATGTGCTATGTTGCTATGAATGAGGATATTGGAAACTCACTCTTTTCCATAAATTTCCAAAATATACAGAAGTCAATATCACAAATGTCGACCCAAACTTTCTGAGTCTTAAGTTTCTCATTCAAAAGACAAATCTCATCTCCAAAATCCTAAACATTACTCTATTGTCTCAGGAAAGGCAAATCACCGCTATGGACAAAGGAAAGGGTATTCAAGCCAAACCAAGTGAAGAAGAGAGGATCGATAGGCAGAAGCAGCACGGAAAGCGTTTATATGAATAATTATTTCCTCCTGAGAGCCCCGAAGAGGAAATCAATGAAGAAAGTTATGAGGAGTTACTTGCTCGCCCACCTTCTTTCGAGGGACATATGGCAAAAGGTTCTCTCGAGGCATATCCTCACGAAGGCTAGAAAAAGATAGAGGTCATTTCGTGCGCTCTCATTTTTGAACACTACGGCCTAAGGGCCTGCTAAGACCCATTAATAAGGCATCCCCCAAGCGGGATTCGGAGATTTCCGCAAGACGTGTGAATTTCATCCCAGGGAGAAAGGACACACAACAGAGGAATTTGTTGGGTTTAAAAATATAGTCCTCCATTTATTCAGCACGGATAGTACTCCGAACAGTTGGGGTGACAACGTCATCCTAGCATGTGATGAACCTCATCTTGACATGCCGGTCACAGAGACGACCGATTTCTATCATTGCTCGTTCACTCCTTTCAAGAAAACAATGAGGGAAATCTACTCGAATTTGGTTTAGAATGGCGTCTTTACCCATTACTACAAGAATGTGGACATGCAATATTCTCTGCAACATGAAATCCGAAAGCATTGTCCCTATCATTATCATGCCAAAGACCACAACATTGAAAAGTATCTTGACTTTCGTCATTACCTCGAATCCCTCAACGCCATGGGAAAGATTCAAGTTGAGACCGTTCCCTGTGGCTAAGATGAAGATGACGAAGAGAAGAAAATGACTGAGATGGAGTCGTTAGTTAATCTTTAAAGCTTTATTCTTTTTTCGTTTCCTTGTAATCCCAATGAATTAATGAATGAATGAAAATATTTCCCTTTTGTACTCGAACTACATTGGGCCTGAATTCTCCTTGTGAGATACGTAGACAGCCTTCCCAGGCTCGGCCCCTATCTTTAAAAGAATTTCATTTTTTCCCCTTTCATATTACAAGGAAATGAGAAGATCAGATCAATGGACATCGAAGAACATCTGCAGAAGACCATAGCTCAACATGATTTACCCTTTCTGAAACAGTGTCAAATTTAAAACAAGCAAACTCTTGCTTGTTAAAAAATCAGTTTCCGTCCTTACTCATGGGTTAAAGATATTTCTCAAACATAGCAACTTATGTGTTTATCTGCTCTATGTGTGAATTATGCGTTTTGTATTCTGAATCAAAACTGACAAATCTGCCTTTGGGTTGTTTTCCTCGTCAGGTATTTTGAACTAATCTGTGTTGATTAAGTTGGCAGATCATCCTTGCTTCACCAGATCGAAAGGGCCTGCAGATTCCTTCCTGAGACAAAGCTCAGACAAAGGAAACACAATTATAGGGAATAGTAATGAAGAAGTAAGTCTTACTGATGTTGTTGTGGCTCAACCCATCATAGAGGACCAAAATGAGTTGATTCTGCAGCTGATGCAACAGATTGCAGAGATGAGGGTAGAAATGCAAAAGAGATAGGATCTGCCTCCGCCAGGATTTTCTACTAACGCTACTGATGGGAGATCCCGAATCTACTTCCCTTCTTCAAATATGGATCCATCCCAAAATCATCCATCTACGCCTACTCAAAATCCGTCGGTTATAGATCTGACTACCCAAAATCCCCAATATGCTTCCGGATCTTACCAAACTCCACCTCCTCCTCAAAACAACCGCCTGATATACCATGGTTTCACTATATTATTAAATTTTTTCCTTAAGTTTAGTGTGTCCAAAAGCCTTTTTGTGCTAATTTTTATATAAGTTTCTCTTTATTTTGCAGGAAATATGTCCAAAGATGAATGCGGAGATTTTGAGAAAAGAAATGCAGAAGAGACCACCTACGGAGCTTATGACGGTCCATCGTGCTTGTGATGATCCGTAGGTTGCAGCGTAATGCAGCTGCTGGAGGAAGATGGGGAAGTCTGACCAAGTGTGGGGTTACGAAGCTTGTGACGGTCCGTCGTGTCTATGATGGTCCGTCCTGCAGGTTCGTCATGAAGTTCAGAGAAGTAATCCTAGTACCCATATTCCAAGAGTTGAAGTGTTTTGGAACGAAGACCCTCGACGGACCGTTGTGCCTATGACGGTCCGTCATACGTACCGTCGAGGGTAATGAAGAGAGCAGCAGAAGAACTTGCATAAGTATGGGACGACGGAGTCCATGACGGTCCGTCGTGACCACAACGATCCGTCGCGAGGTACGTTGACCCACCCGCGTTTTGGCAGATTTCCAGCAAATAGAGTCCTTGTTTAATTAGGTTTTTATTTTCTATAAATAGTTTGAAAAACCTCGTTTTTGGGGTTAGACTCGGGATCATTGTTAGAGTTCGTATTGTTAGACATCATTTTAGTAGATACTGTATTGTTAGATTCTTGATTATCATTAGACTTTTTGTGAGATTATTGATTACTTTGAGATTCTTGCAAGTGATTTTTGGTGATTAATCAAGCAAACTTTCGGATTTTGACTCGTTCTCATAGAAGTAAGTACATGAATTCTTATTTAATATCTTTGAATATTGTGATTATGACTATGAGTAACTAAACTCCATAACTAGGGTTGTGGGAACCATAGGCAAATAATGAGATAAAACCTAACTAACATAACAATTCTAGAATGGTGTTTTGCATGTATTAATAATTCTTTCGCTTAGAAGTCTTTTTAACTGATGGATAACGTTAGAACTCTCCTTAATGCTACTTGCCAGACCAAGGAGGTAGATAATAGGAAAAGAATTATCAACATAGATTTAATGTATACTATCGAATAGGCTAGTATTGATTGGTACGTGGTAATAACTTAGTCAAATATCAAATACGATGCTTAATATGAGGTGAAGATAAGGGTTAGCATATCAACACACGTAGCCGGACCAAGGTGCGGAGTGAGATTTTCTAGATGCCGGACCAAGGATTTAGAAATACATAACTTATCACTTCGCATGCAAGATACTAGGAAAGAATTGTTATAGTTAGAATTATCAAGTTATGAACCTCTGGGGAACACGTAAACCCTAGTTACTTTGATTAATT
Source organism: Solanum arcanum (assembly GCA_027789145.1). Taxonomy (NCBI): domain Eukaryota; kingdom Viridiplantae; phylum Streptophyta; class Magnoliopsida; order Solanales; family Solanaceae; genus Solanum; species Solanum arcanum. The sequence goes on from CM050933.1 coordinate 19,730,217, forward strand.
GATTAAAATCCAACATTCAAAGTTGTTAAGTGTCTCTTTCAATTGCGTTAGTTATTTTCATTCGTTTAGAAATAGAAACCCCCCTTTTATTGTTTTTACTTTCCAAGGAAGTCATTGACCAAACAATAGTAATAACAGGTTGAAGTTAAGTCTAGACTATTTTCCTCGTGGGAACGATCCCAACCTCACTAGTTGGGTTATTTACTTGACACGACCGCTTTACTTCTTATTTGAGAAGTAAGTTTGAGCGTATCAAATTTTGGCGCCGCTGCCGGGGAAAGTAGCTTTTAGATTAACTTGAACTTATTACTATAGTTTAGTTGATATTTTCTTGATTTTACTTTGTTTTATTGTTTTTGATTTTTTTTCAGAACTATCCTCCTTGTATGCCAAATACACGGAGAGGAAGATAACCCTTGTTTCCCTACGATCACGAATTAGAGCGTACACTGCGCAATATGAATCGAAACTTGGGAATAAATGATGATGATCCGAACCAGAACATCCCAGCTTTGATTGATGTTCATGGTCAGTTGTTACCCGATGCTCCCGGTGAACACCAATAGAGGGGACAAAATCCCGCTCCACGGCCCCAAGCATACTACAAGGGCTATGATAACATAGCAGACTCCGATGGGCCACTGGTTTTGCCTCCTCTACCCACAGGCCATACTTTTGTGGTAATTAGTAGCCTGATGCAAATGCTCACTGCTAGAGGTTTTTTTTCAGCGCTACCTTCTGAGGATCCACATGCCGATATAGCTGAGGTAAGTGCAGTGTGTAAAAGCTGTGTAGGGAGGCCTGATTTGGATTTAGATGTAATAGGGCTCAGAGTGTTTCCTTTCTCACTGACGGGAGAGACTGATATATGGTTCACTGAGCTCCCTTACAACTCAATCTTCACTTGGAACCAACTAAGGGATGCTTTCTTAGCACGCTACTATCCGGTCTCCAAGAAACTAAACCACAAAGACAGAGTGAACAACTTTGTGGCACTACCAGGAGAGTAAGTTAGTAGTTCTTGGGATAGATTCACCTCATTTCTTGAGAAGTGTTCCAAATCACCGTATAGATGATGAGTCTTTGAAGGAATACTTCTATCGGGGACAAGATGATAATAATAAAGCGGTGTTGGACACTATAGCAGGTAGATCTTATGGGGAATGCCCTTATGCTGAGATTGCTAAAAAATTAGAGAAAATTTCCCGGAATAATAAAGCTTGGAGTACTAGGAAGTCTGATACAGGGAGAAACACCTTCGCAGTGCATTCCACTCACAACCCACCCACAGATAAGATTCGTGAAGAAATGGCTCAGATGAGAACCGAGCTTGGGTTGGTACTAAAACATGTCACTGGGGGTGCAGAAAAGATAAATGCAGTCAACTACTTGTCGAAACCACCGCCACCTAATGATGAATGCTATTATGCGGAGGACACCTATGCGGTAAATAAGCAGACGGGGGGTTTTCTACCAAGCACCCAAGGCTCAAATCATGATAATTGGCGCCAAGGTCAAGGGAACCAAGGTCGGAACTATGGTAACTATAACCGTGAGGGTCATTATGTCCGAGATGGAAACTACAACCGTAACAACAACTTCAACAGGGGTAACTACGGTAACAGAAATGATAGGAATGGGCCCTATGTCCCTCCACAAAATCGTGAAGTTACTCCTAGGGATGGTGGAGATAGTATCACGAGTTGAGGATATGTTGCACAAAATGATAAGGAGGTTCAATGCTAGTGATGAGCACATTAAAGAGTTAAGGTGTGATTTAGCTAGTATTGGGCAAAAAGTTGATACACATGCAATATCGATTAAACAGATCGAGTTGCAAATGGCCCAATTATATGCGACAGTGAACACACGGCAACCGGGCACTCTTCCTAGCAACACTGTCCAAAATCCAAAAAATGATGCGCACTGTATGGCGATCACTACTCGGGGTGGTAAGCAAACCACTGACCCACATATGCCGTCTGATGAGGAAAATGTGAGAAAGAATGATGATAATGAGGCGTACCCGACCCGACCCGCTTGGAGTTTATTATAAAATTTCACCATTTAAACTCCCCAACCCCTCATTTCACCCCATTCCTTCATTATTCCTCCCATTACCCTCTCTTTTCAACTTCCACAATCTCCCCTCTATCAACCGATCATTGCCCCCCCTCACAATTCTCCAAAGCCCTAAAAGTTATAATCTACTAGTCGGAGTCGCTACTGTGGGTGTCTTCCTGGCCACCAAGTACTTGTCCATATTGTTTTTCTCCAATTCTAAGGTATGTGTCTCTAATTTCTACTCATTCATTTTGCATTTTTGTTTATTAATTAGTATTAGCTTAGTTGTTCGTCATATGTTCGTTTCTTTTATATAAGATTATGTCTAACCTAGGTTAAAAATGTTCGAAATTGCCGTGTTTACAACCCTAGACATAAGTGCTTTCGCATTGCTAGTTTCCTAGGTAGTGGGGTTAGACAAATGAAGGTCCAAAACACTACAAGTTTGATTTGGGTTCATCGGGAATGCATGGGGTACCCCCAGTTTTGTCATTGATCTACAGAACGAGACCCCGATGACGGACTGTCGTAGGGTCCGTTCCAAAAGCCCAAACACCCCACTGTCCATTTTTTCTAAGTGTCCTTCAACGGACACATGTGACGGACCATCATACCCACGACGGTCCGTCCTGCACAACCGTTCTGGTTGTCAGAGAACCTCTTACTGAGGGTCTCTCACTTTTTCTAAGTGTCCTTCAACGGACACATGTGACGGACCGTCATACCCACGACGGTCCGTCCTGCACAACCGTTCTGATTGTCAGAGACCCTCTTCCTGAGGGTCTCTCACTTTTTCTAAGTGTCATTCAACGGACACATGTGACAGACCGTCGTCTTTACGACGGTCCGTCTTGCACAACCGTTCTAGTTGTCAGAGACCCTTTTTCTGAGGGTCTATCACTTTTTCTAAGTGTCATTAAACGGACACATGTGACGGATCGTCGTACCCACGACGGCCTATCCTGCATGACCATTATGACGGTCAGAGACCCCTCTCCTAAGGGTCTCTCACTTTTTCTAAGTGTCCTTCAACGGACACATGTGACAGACCGTCGTACCCACGACGGTCCGTCCTGCATGACCGTTATGATGGTCAGAGACCCCTCTCCTAAGGGTATCTCATTTTTTTCTAAGTGTCCTCTGACGGACACCTATGACGGATCGTCGTACCTGTGACGGTCCGTCCTGCACATACCGTCATACTAGTCAGAGACTCTCTTTTAGGGTTCTCCATATATACATAGTCTAAGTAAGACACGACGGACCCCATGACGGTCCGTCATAGTCACGACGAGTCGTCACCAGGCCCGTCGTGGTCACTGTTACCATAGAAATGACATTGTTTTAATTTTTTTTTGTGTGTTTTTTCTTGTCTTGTTTGCCACTTCTCATACTAATATTGATCCTTTACATGTACTATCTACAATGGCACCCAAGCAAGATCGAATCTATGCACGCGGGCGATCGAAGTCTGTCGCCCCGTCTTCCCGCATGGTCATTGGCTCTGATGATGAGTGTGACCCCGTGTACGTGCCCCCAGGCACTTCCACCCCTTCCAGTGCTGCAAGTGCTCCCAGAGCCAGACCCAAAAAGGTGGCGTCCGGCGTAGTCACTGCCTCCCACTATGATGAGGAGCGCACACTGACCGGCACACCCTCTGGGTCTGCCACAAATGAAGAAGGAGCGTCTGGCTCCTTAGGAGTATCCTGGGCAGAGGAAGCCTCCGGCTCTGCTGAGGTTCCCGCACCCGCCACCGCTGCAGTGTCGGCCTCGTCTGATGAGGCTGACAGTTCTGAATCCACATCAGGTTCACCAGTTCAGGCCCCCACCCCAGCTACTGACCATCCCAATCGGTGGTGTGTCGACGGGCAATTTCAAGTCTACTCCGACGCCAAGTTCCTCACTGACAAAGAAGTTATGACTCGAACACTCACCTTGGAGCGTCTGGTCCTTACAGGGAGTCTCCCGATGAAGCGTGAGATCGACAATCTCTTCACCAGGCATCGTCTGGAGTGGACAGCACGTCCGTTGGGACGTTACAGTGAATAAATGGTCCGAGAGTTCTACGCATCCTACGTAGCGACTCTCCGATCATAGATAGATAGGTGGGCTGCCCCTGCCAAACAGGCCCCACTGGAGCAGGTCCGAGTACGGGGCGTGCAGGTTGAGATTTCCCTGCCTGTCATCCGCCGGTTTCTATACGGCAAGGGTCTTGATGCTACTCGGACTCCTCTAACTTTCGAGTTTGACTACCGATGGCAGATTGTTAAAGATGGACAGTTCCTATGCGAGCCATCACTGAGAGAGACCACCAAGAGGTGGATGGACCTGCACCTGTCAGTTGATGGAGAGGGTGCGGACTGGGTGACAGAGCCAAAGGGGGCCATCAAGAAGGCCAACCTAACTTTCACGGCAAAGTTCTTGTGGGTGATTGTCCGCCACTACCTTTCCCCCACAGTCGCTGATAATATCGTTACATGGGATCGAGCAGTGTTGATGGCGGAGATGATTGTCGGGTTCGAGGTAGATTTCGCGTGGCTTCTACAGGCAGTCATGCACGAGAGGGCTTTCAAGGTCACTACTACTTACCCTTTCCCGTGCATGATCTTTTCTCTATGAAGGTCTGCAGGTGTGCTTATATGGCACGTAGATCAGCTCAAGACCGCAGGGCACTGTTGACCTCGGCCTCATCAGAGATGAGGCCAATGAGTTGGCTCCACGCAGAGGGACCCGTCCAGAGTTGCCCCCACTTGCTGATGATCTTGCTGATACGGTAGCCCAGGCCCGCACGGCTACACAGGCGGTGTCCACTGACACTACCCCGGTCGAGTCTATTCCGAGTAGTAGCACTGCCCCGAGCTCCTCTCGCACAGACCCTTTGTCGACGCTGGTCCCGCTTGCTAGGGTCCAAAAATTAGAGGCGCAAATGGCTACACTTCTGCATCACATCCAGCCGTGGATGCAGAAGTCTATTACTTAGTCAGAATAGCGCCTAGAGCGGAAAATGGTCAAGTATACAGAGCGGAAGATCGCTGAGGTTCACCAGCGCTTGGACGCCTTTGAGTTTAGGGTGCTAGCCCGGCCAGCCCCTCCAGTGGATGTGTCGACTCTTCAGGCTGCGGTCGACAGCCTTCACGCAGATATTGACACGATCTTAGAGGCTAGAGTGTCAGAGTCTGAGGCCCCTTCTGTCGATCCTGCTGAAGACACAGTGTTGGTGGCCCTATTCTCTACTTCACAGATTCCACCAACTCCCCCTCGAGAGCATGCCAAGAGGCGTAGGTGTGGAGCAGAGGACGAGGCGCGAGCACGGAAAAAGGAGCACCGAGAGATGGAGGCTGCGAGGAGAGCCTCACTTGCTGAGGAGGAGGCGCATCAGATGAGAGCATCACAGTTAGCGGCTGGGGCGTCTAGCTCCCGAACTGTGGAGATAGCAGGAGGCACTACTAATAGTGCGCTTGCTGCTGAGGACACCACTAAGGGTGTCCAGATTGTAGAGGACATGGGTTCCAGGGAACCGGACCCACCAGCTTGCTGATCGACGGCGTTTTGCACCACAGGTTTGCTTCACCTACCACTCTAGTATTTAAATTTTTTTATGCATTGGGGATAATTGCATGTTTTTTTGTTGGAGGTGGGGTAAATGGAAAGTTAGTTCTAGGGTGAAGTCTGAGTAGCCCAATTCACTATCCTCTTTTGGGGTTTTCTTGCCTGTGTTCTTTTTCCCCAAAAGACTGATTACTTTTTCTGTTGAACCGGCATGTCTATATCTTTTGTACATAGTTTAATTCTGGAGCATGATGGCTAAATGATATCCTGATAAATTAGAAAATGATGCATGACTAGGCATAGTAACTAATAAATGTGTAACTCTAAGCATGACATAGAGGTACACCATTGCATTACCCTAAGTCTAAAATTCGAACTAGGTGTCTGATAATCTGGTATAGTGATGAGATGTCAAGTGAGTGTGAGGAAGATTTGAATAGTCCACTATTGGTACTAAGCTAGAACTTGCCTGGTTATTCCTGCTAAAAGTAAGTTGTAATAGACAATTAGGAAAGGATCATAGGCCCTTATTCAATATAGCCCATTTCTAGCCTAAATAAAAGAAACCAAATGAAATTTATCCTTCTTTGATCCAAATGATCTGAGCTTAAATTAGACCTTTCTTCTTCACCCCAACTGATCTTTTCTGGGAACAATGTGTTGGCCCTGGTCCCTCCATGGACATGTGCACCTCAGCTTATGCCAAAAGCATAAGTTGAGGGTGGCTAATGCAGTAAACAACCTTCGTTATGGCCCTGACCCAACTTTGGGTATTGTGTACCTTGACTCATGGGAAAGCCATGAGTTGAGGGTGGCTATTATGAGGAATGCTCTGGAAAGTGGGGTGAAAGAACAAAGAGAGAGAAAGAACAAAAGTAAAGTGACTCAAGAATTAGTTGAAAGAAAAGTAAAGAAAAAGAAAAATATACAAGAAATACAAGCAAGAAAAGAAGAGAGTCACTTACACAAATGAAGAAAGAAGAGAAAATAACAAGGTGAAAGAATATGAGAAACTGGGCGAGATAAAATGATAGAAAGTGGAAGGTTTAGCCGATATTTCAAGGAGGGCAACAAGTCACTAAAGTATACCTAAATATCCTACCTGACACTGAGCCTATGTTACTAGCTAAAAAAGTCCTATCGTGATCCTAAGGGTTGTATAGCGAACTTAAGGTAGTGAAAACAAGGGCAAGCTTATGGCAATAGGTATGAATGAGTGTAACTTTGTTCTGAGAGCGAGTGTTGAAAAGTAATCCTTATACTCAAACTGAAATCATTGTGTAAAAAATGAGGATTTTGTTTTAAAGTGAGGACACTAGTTGCAATACCGGAATTGTTAGCACCTCGGTGAGAAATTGAAGAGGATAGGTGTTAGTGCATGGTTAGTCTGTGTCATGTTCTGATCCCACATAATTCAAGCCTAATAGTGATATCATGCATAGATTTGATGAGATTAATCGGGATTGATAGCCAAATGATTGCAAAGGATGAAACATGGATACTATAGTACAAAGATTTTGTATTGAGTCATAGTGCGTCGTTTGAAGACAAACAACGAATTTAAGTTGAGGGTGTTGATATACTGTGGTTTCACGGTATTATTAATACTTTTTCCTTAAGTTTAGTGTGTTCAAAAGCCTTTTTGTGCTAATTTTTATATAAGTTTCTCTTTGTTTTGCAGGAAACCTGTCCAAAGATGCATGCGGAGATTTTGAGCAAAGAAATGCAGAAGAGACAACCTTCGGAGCTTATGACGGTCTGTCATGCTTGTGACGGTCCGTAGGTGGCAGCGTAGTGCAGCTGCTGAAAGAAGATGGGGAAGTCTGACCAAGTGTGGGGTTACGAAGCTTGTGACGGTCCATCGTGTCTATGACGGTCCGTCCTGCAGGTTCGTCATGAAGTTCAGAGAAGTAATCCCAATACCCATATTCCAAGAGTTGAAGTGTTTTGGAACGAAGACCCTCGACGGACCATTGTGCCTATGACGGTCCGTCATACTTGTCGTCGAGGGTAATGAAGAGAGCAGCAGAAGAAATTGCATAAGTATGGGACGACGGAGTCCATGACGGTCCGTCGTGACCACGACGATCCGTCGCGAGGTCCGTCGACCCAGCCGCGTTTTGGCAGATTTCCAGCAAATAGAGTCCTTGTTTAATTAGGTTTTTATTTTCTATAAATAGTTCAAAAAACCTCATTTTTGGGGTTAGACTCGGGATCATTGTTAGACTCCGTATTGTTAGACATCATATTAGTAGATACTGTATTGTTAGATTCTTGATTATCATTAGACTTTTTGTGAGATTATTGATTACTTTGAGATTCTTGCAAGTGATTTTTGGTGATTAATCAAGAAAACTTTCGGATTTCTCTTTCTCATTAAACTAAGTACATGAATTCTTATTTAATATCTTTGAATATTGTGATTATGACTATGAGTAACTAAGCTCCATAACTAGGGTTGTGGGAACCATAGGCAAATAATGAGATAAAACCTAACTAAAATTAACAATTCTAGAATTGTGTCTTGCATGTATTAATAATTCTTTTGCTTAGAAGTCTTTTTAACGGATGGCCAACGTTAGAACTCGCCTTAATGCTACTTGCCAGACCAAGGAGGTAGATAATAGGAAAAGAATTATCAACATAGATTTAGTGTATACTATCTAATAGGCTAGTATTGATTGGTACAAGGTAATAACTTAGTCAAATATCGAATACGATGCTTAATATGAGGTGAAGATAAGGGTTAGGATAGCAACACACGTAGCCGGACCAAGGTGTAGAGTGAGATTTTCTAGATGCTAGACCAAGGATTTAGAAATACATAACTTATCACTTTGCATGCAAGATACTAGGAAAGAATTGTTATAGTTAGAATTATCAAGTTATGAACATGTGGGGAACACGTAAACCCTAGTTACTTTGATTAATTGATTAAAATACAACATTCAAAGCTGTTAAGTGTCTCTTTCAATTGCGTTAGTTATTTTCATTCATTTAGAAATAGAAACGCCCCTTTTACTGTTTTTACTTTCCAAGGAAGTCATTGACCAAACAATAGTAATAACAGGTTGAAGTTAAGTCTAGACTATTTTCCTCGTGGGAACGATCCCAACCTCACTGGTTGGGTTATTTACTTGACACGACCGCTTTAATTCTTAATTGAGAAGTAAGTTTGAGCGTATCACCGCCCCCAAATGACACCCCATCCTCAAAATACCACCATTAAACCGCTCCACCACTGCAAAATCAAAACCAAAATACTTTCAGTCCCCAAACACTCCACCACCACTTAAATCAGAATACCGATCCTCCGACTTAACCACAGAATTATCAAACCGCTCAAAATTCCAGAGTCCCTCTGTAGCTCCACCCTTACCTAAAATAACCACTTTCCAAATTCTCATACCTGTCGAGCACGATCTGCACGGTTCTGAGCTAGACCATTATGAGGAACACGAAAGGGAGTGGAGGGCAAATGAAGAGCCAAAGGTGGACATAAAATAAAAAATCAAGAAATCCATGAAAGAGCTCCAATGCGTCCCTGACATCACAGGGCTTAGTCATGCAGATTTATTTATTCATCCAAAATGGTGAGAATATCGAAGATGGGTTGAAACTGGGAAAAGTATCCCGTGTAGCTGCATCACCCACATCATCAGGAACGTTGAAGAAGAAAAGAGAAGAAATTGTTGTTGTTTCATATGGGGGAAGGAAAACCCCCAGAAGCTCCTCATATTCCCAAGGTCATTCTTGACCTTCCCAAAATTCCAACCAAGTTTGCTACACGCAAGCTAGTCATCCCAATAATCCTCCAATTTATCAGAATGCTACCTCCACTTATCCAAACGTCCAAGCTCCACTATACCAAAGTCCACCCCCGAATTGCAAAAATTCATCTCCCATTTACACAAATCATCCTCCACCTACCAAATTCCATCTCCCTACCAGGGTTTTGCTCCCAATTGTGTTAACCTGCAGTCGAGCTACCGAGCACCCCCTCCTGCATATCAAGTCCAAGCTCCACTATATTGAAATCCCCACCCGAACTACCAAGCTCCAATACCAACTACCAGACAAACTCATATCCCAGAAATCAAGCTCCCCATTCGAACAATCGAGGTTATCAACAGATACTTCCCCCACAAGGAAGTTATGATCCCCCTCGACCTCGGTTCGAGAAGAAACCTTTGAGAAATTTCACCGCGCTTGCAGAAAGCCGAGCAAAGTTGTACGAGCAACTGGCTGCGGTCGGATATATCCACCCAGTGGGGCCTAAACCTGTGGATAGCAATTAGAAATTCTATAGGCCAGATCAGAGATATGCTTATCATTCCAGGATATCAATTAGAAATTCTATAAGCCAGATCAGAGATATGCTTATCATTCCAACAGTGTTGGGCATGATACTAAGGACTGTATCAGCCTCAAGCACAAGATTTAGGATTTAATTAACCAAGAGGTGGTTTCTCTCCAACCAGCTACACCTACTGTCAATACCAATCCTCTGCCGAATCATGGAGGCGGCAACATCAGTATGATAGAAACAGACGATGATTGGTGTGGGATGAAAGTGATAACTCCAATCGCTTATGACGAGTTGGAAAAGGATGTAGCTTCTTTGAGCATCAAAGAGAAGAAAGAGTTCGTTATCTTGACACACGCAAAGGTTGTTGTCTTGGTTCCATTAAAAACTCCTATCAAGCCAAAATTTGTGATTGAGACTGCTGTTGCACAAGCTATGACCCGATCTGAAAGATGTTATACTTCTGAGGAGCTTGATCTCAGAGGTCAAAAAAAGGATTAAGCTAAAAGGCCAATAAGCGAGGTTGAGGCAGAGGAATTCTAAAGAAGGATGCAGCAGAAAGATTATTCTATTATCAAGCATTCAACGAATACTCCAGCCCACATTTCTATATGGGCCCTACTAATGAGTTCTGAATCGCACAGGCAGGCTTTGATGAAGGCTCTCGATGATATGTATGTACCCATAGGCACAAATAGCGATAACGTGGACACTATGATCCACCAGGTTATTCGAGGCCATCGAATCAGCTTTTGTGACGATGAGCTGCCTTTTAAAGGCAAGGCCCACAACAAGAAACTACATATCATTATCGTCTGTTGCAAAAAGGTTATCAATCGCGTCTTAGTAGATGATGGATCTTGTCTAAACATCTGCTTATTTTCGACACTAAGGCAATTGAAGTTTCACTTAAGAAAACTTGAGCAAAATCAAATCAATGTAAGAGCCTTCGATGGGGTTCAAAGAGATACCTTGGGAGCCGTGAATCTGATTATCCAATTGGGCCCTGCAGAGTTTAGCTCACAGTTTCAAGTCATAGATATTGAAACCAGCTACAAACTTCTTCTAGGAAGGACTTTTATTCACATGGCTTGAACTGTGCCTTATACCCTGCATCAGATGATGAAACTCCTTTAAAAGAACGAAGAGCTAGTAATTCATGGCGAAGGTAGTCATTATGGAAGACATGCGCCGATTATCGATGAAGTGTCTCGAGGCACTAATTTTTACACGGTGGAGCTAGTAAAGGCCACTGGTGAAGACTTAGCCCCATAGCCTCTCATGTTTTCTGTGTATAAGATGATTGCTACTGTGATGTTGCATAGTGGATTTGAATCAGTTTTTGAATTGGGAAGGAATGCCCAAGGAATTGTTGAGCCCATTCAAGTTCCTGTCGAGGGGGCATGGTATGGATTAGGGTACGTCCCCACATATGATGATGAGAAGACAAAGAAGAAGAATATAAAGCAATGGCCAAGCCAATCCCTCATTTATATCAATCCTTTCTAGTCTATGAATATGCCCAGAAGGAGGACCCTGGAGAAGGAATCTCTGGCCTTTTTGAAGAGATTGATGCTATTATTGAAGAAGAGGTCGAGCTGACAGGATTTCGTGATGTTGATCCAAGAGAGATGTTGTAGAACTGGACCTCCACGTCCATCCTGATCCCCCGAAATCCTTGGTAGAAGGGCACCATTTTATGCATATTTAAATAGGTGGTAGTTCGAAAAAGGCCCAAGACCCACCATTTTGCATTTTTCTTAACTGTTTGAATTTTTAATTTTCCATCGTGATGTTTAAAAATCAACATGGCCCTATGCCATGGCCAAAGTTTGCACCCTTTTCTCCAATTTGAGTGAAAGTCTCTTTTATTTTAAAATTTGTTTATTTACTCATATGTTATACTTTTCTTTTTAAACTTTTTTTTATGGTTTCAGTAATATAAGTTTTAAACCTGTCAATGTCATGTCATGTCACGAGCTGAACAAAAAAAATGAGACAGATGATGACGAGGTTGATGAATACGAAGAGGAAAATCGAAGCACAAAAATATGTTGCTGAAGAATTTCTACAGTTTGAAAACCAGCATAAGCCGAATCAAGAGGAAACTGAAAATGTAAGTCTAGGAGACCAAGAGCGTGTTAAAGAGGCCAAAATCATCTTTCACTTGAATGAAATCCAGAGGAAGGATCTAATTCATATGCTTACTGAATATATTGATGTGTTTGTCTGGGAAGTCGGTGATATGCAAGGGCTGAATTCCGATGTTATATCTCATAAACTGCCAATTAATCGGGGGTTCGATATTGGTGAAGCAAAATTTTTGAAAGTTCAAGCCCGAGTTGAGTCTGAAAATTAAAAAGAAGATTACCAAATATATTGAGTCTCAGCTGGTAGAAGTAACTCAATACCCGACCTGGTTGGCTAACGATGTTTCAGTCGCCAAAAAGATAGAAAAATCAGAATTTACGTCGACTACAGGGATCTCAACAAAGCTATCCCAAAGGATAATTTTCCATTGCCAAACATTCATATTCTAATTGATAATTGTGCTAAGCACGAGATGCAATCCTTTCTAGATTGTTAAGCAGGTTATCATCAGATTCTGATGGACGACGAACATGCAGAAAAGACTCACTCCACGGGGTGTGTATCATTACAGGGTGATGCCGTTTGGTATCAAAAATGATCCACATAAATGAGGGCTATGACGACCGTATTTCATGATATGATTCATAAGGAGATCGAGGTGTATGTAGATGATGTCATAATCAAGTCCCGCTAGAGTTCGGACCACTTGACACTTCTAAAGAAGTTCTTTGATCGTTTGTGTCGTTACAACTTGAAGTTAAATATCACCAAATGCGCTTTTGGAGTTCTAGCCAGCAAGTTGTTGGGATTTGTACTCAGCAGAAGAGGTATTGAGCTTGATCCTTCGAAGATTAAACCAATTCAAGAGTTACCTCCGCCGAAGATGAGAAAAGAAGTGATGAGTTTCTTAAGGAGGTTAAACTACATCAGTCGATTCATAGATCAATCAACCGTGGTGTGTGAACCTATCTTCAAGCAGTTGAAGAAAGACGCTCCGACAAAGTGGACTGAAGAGTGTCAGATTGCTTTCAACGACCTATCAAGAACTATTTGTCAAATCCACCGGTATTGATTCCTCCGTGAGAAAGGAGTCCTTTGTTTCTGTATTTGTCTGTCTCAGATAGTGCATTCGGATGCGTACTCGGTCAACTTGACGAGATAGGAAATAAGGAAAAAGCTATCTTTTACATAAGCAAAAAGTTTACTCCATACGAGTCTCGATACACTCTGTTGGACAGAGCGTGTTGTGCTTTGACTTGTCTTGCCCAGAAGTTGAGACATTATTTGTCTTCATATACTACATATCTTATTTCCAGAATGGATCCATTGAAGTATATTTTCCAGAAAGCGATGTCGACTGGAAAGATCGCTTTCTGGAAAGTTAGCTAAATGGTAAATGTAGTTGAGTGAGTTTGATATCGTGTATGTCTCAGAAGGCAATAAAGGCACATGTTTTGGCTGATCATCTTGCAGAAAATCCCGTTGATGAAGAGTATGAACCTCTTAAGACTTATTTTCATGATGAAGAAGTGTCATTTATGGGTGAAGAAATTTCTGAAGCATATCAAGGTTGGAGACTATTCTTTGATGGAGCGAAAAATCACCAAGAAAAAAGGTATCAGAGCAGTCTTAGTGACAGAATCTGGTACACATTATCCTACGGAAGCTAAACTCCTATTTAATTGCACAAACAACATGGTTGAATACGAAGCTTGTATTCTTAGGTTGAAAATGGTCATCGACATGAATGTTTACGAGTTGTTGGTTATTGGAGACTCAAATCTTTTGATTCATCAGGTTCATGGAGAATGGGATGTGAAAAACCCAACTATAATACCTTACGTACAGTAAGTACAGAAGTTGTGCAAAGGCTCAGACATAGTCCTAGAATACAGAATGAGTTGGCTGATGCTCTTGCCACCATCGCTTCGATGATTAAGCACCCGGATACAAATTATATTGATCCTCTGGATATAGAGTTGAAGGAACATCCAATCCATTGTTCCCATGTTGAAGTAGAACCAGACGGTTTGCCTTGGTATCTCGATATAAAGAAGTATTTAGAGTCCGAAAATTATTTGGAAGATGCAACATCCAACCAAAAGAAGTTGATACGTCGTATGGCTCTCAATTTCTTTCTAAGTGGAGAAGTCCTTTATAGGAGGACTCCAGATTTGGGTCTTCTAAGGTGTGTTGATGTTGTTGAAGCTGCGAAGCTTATTAAATAAATACATGCTATAATTTGTGGAAAGCATATGAATGGGCTCACTTTGGCAAGAAAAAATCCTTTGAGCCGGTTATTTCTGGATGACAAAGGAAAATGATTGCTGCAAGTTTGTGCAGAAATGTCAAGTGCATGGTGATTTAATCCGAGTGTCACCTCATGAACTTAATGCTATGAGTTCACCTTGGCAATTTGTAGCTTGGGGAATGGATTTCATCGGTCTGATAGAGTCATCCGCTTCAAATGGACACATATTCATTTTGGTTGCCAGTGATTACTTCACCAACTGGGTGGAAGTAGCTTCTTACAAGTCGGTAACCAAGAAAGTTGTAGCTGATTTTGTTCGCAACAATTTAATATGCAGGTTTGGAGTACCAATATCCATCATTACTGATAATGGTGCAAATGTCAATAGTCACTTGATGAGAGACATATGTGAGCAGTTTAAGATTACTCACCGAAACTCAACCGCTTATCGCCCTCAAATGAATGGAGTTGTAGAGGCCGCCAATAAGAATATCAAGTAGATTCTGAGAAAAATGATTGACAATCACCGAGGTTTGCATGAGATGTTGTCATATGCTTTGTTGGGTTATCGGACGACTGTCAGAACATCGACTGGAGCTACCCTGTACTTGCTAGTATATGGAACAGAAGCAGTCATACCGGCTGAAGTGGAGATACCATCTTTGAGAATTATCCAAGAAGCTGAGTTGAGTAATGTTGAATGGGTTAGCAAGAGAACTGATCAGTTAACTTTGATTGACGAGAAGAGAATGGTTGTCGTTTGTCATGGCCAACTATATCGACAGAGAATGATTCGTGCTTTCCACAAGAGAGTCAGAGCTAGAACTTTTGAAATTGGTCAGCTGGTCCTTAAGCGCATTTTTCCTCATCAAGACGAGTACAAAGTAAAATTCGCATCAAACTAGCAAGGTCCTTACATGGTTCGCAAAGTATTATCTGGAGGTGCTTTGGTCATGTCGGAGATGGATGGCACCGCATGACCAAAACAGATCAACTCAGGTGTTGTCAAGAGATATTATGTGTAAAGTTTCAGTTTGTATTTCTGTAATTTACTTGTAATTGTTCTATTTCGCTTGTATTTGCTTGGTTTAAATTTTATCCCTCTTGTAATGAACTACGTCTGACCTGAATTTTCGGGAAGGAGATACGTAGGCGGCCTTTGTCTGCCTCGGTCGATTTTCCTTGTAAATTTCTTATTATTGTTAACCTTTGATGGGGAACTACGTTTGACCTAATTCCTGCCTCAACGGGATACGTAGGCGCTACAAGGGTTTGGTCATATTTCTAGTAAGATTTCTATTTCTCTTTATAATAGAAACTGGGAAAGAATTTTTGAGAGGGACTGCAAAATTCTTAATAAGAATATACTTCCTCAACAAATCAAGACTAAAGATATTTCAAGCTTTTAACTGGGACAGAATTTTTGAGAGGATCTCAAAAATTCCGCGATTTACTCAGCGACAGTGAAAGATAAAGTCGATACAGTTAACAACGGAACAAGAAATAATAATTGGAGGTATACCATGATAATAAAATTTAAAATATATCAATGAAATGAAAATATAACATTAGGAATAAAAGGGCTAGAACAAGTAAAACCATGTAATATAGAGGATAAACAACTAATGATAAATTACCAAAATAAAAAAGTCATAATAAAAAGGACTTTAATATAAAAAAAATATATGAAAATATATATACTCGCGAAGATAATAATAAAAGGATATTATGACAGATATTATACACCAATGATAGATACAGGAGCAGAGGCTAATATATTTAAATACAATTGTTTACCAGAAGAAAAATGGAAAAAAATAAAAACACCAATAGTAGTAACAGGATTTAATAATGAAGGAAGTATTATCACATATAAGGCAAAAAATTTAAAAATACAAATATGGGATAAAATATTAACTGTAGACGAAATATAAAATTTTGAATTAACAACAAAGGATATGTTATTAGGAATGCCATTTTTAGAAAAATTATATCCACATATAATAACAAAAATACATTGGTGGTTCACAACACCATGTAAACAAAAGATAGGAGCAAAAAGTGTAGGTAACAAAAGAAGAAAAACAACAGACTGGATTAAAGGATGTGAAAAAACTACACAAAAATTAGAAAATATAAAAGAAGAAGACCCTAGAATAGAATTAATTATATTTTCCATAGATAAAGTAAAATAATTCAAGAAAAATTAGAATTATTATATAACGAAGATCCTTTACAAGGATGGGAAAAACATAAAACAGAAGTTAAAATTGAACTGATTGATGAAAATAGTATAATAACACAAAAACCAATAAAATATAATTTTAATTATTTAAATGAATTTAAAATAAATATAAGTGAATTACTAAAAAATGGATATATACAAGAAAATAATAGTAAACATACAAGCCCGGCAGTTATTGTTAATAACTATAGTGAACAAAAAAGAGGAAAAAGTAGAATGGTAATTGATTATAGAAATTTAAATGCAAAAACTAAAACATATAATTATCCAATACCAAATAAAATACAAAAAATAAGACAAAGACAAGGATATAATTACTTTAGTAAATTTGATTGTAAATCAGAATTTTATCATTTAAAGTTAGAAGAAGAATCTAAAAAACTTACAGAATTCATAGTACCACAAGGATTTTATGAATTGAATGTATTACCATTTGGATATAAAAATGCACCAGGTAGATTCCAACATTTTATAGATAACTATTTTAAAAAACTAGAAAATTGTGTAGTATATATTGATGATATATTATTATATTCTAAAACACAAGATGAGCACATAAGATTATTAGAAAAATTTATATATATAATTCAACACTCAGGAATAAGTTTAAGTAAAAACAAAGCAGAAATAATGAAAAATCAAATAGAACTCCTAGGAATACAAATAGATAAAAATGGAATAAAAATGCAAATGCATATAATACAAAAAAATAACATCGAATGAACAATTAGATACAAAAAAGAGATTACAATCATTTTTAGGATTAGTTAACCAAGTAAGAGACTATATACAAAAATTAGCAGAAAATTTAAAACCATTACAACAAAAACTAAAGAAAGATGTACAATATCATTTTGATAATAGAGATCAAACACAAATACAAACGATAAAATTATTTATGTAAAACATTACAAAAATTATATTTTTCGGATGAAGATAAAAAATTTATTTATATAGTAGAAACTGATGCAAGTGAAAAAAGTTATGGAGGAGTATTAAAATATAAATATAATGATAATAATATAGAATACCACTATAGATATTATTCAGGAACATATACAAATACGGAAATAAAATGGGAAATAAATAGGAAAGAATTATTTTCAGTATATAAATGTTTATTAGCATTTCAGTCATATATTGTATATAACAAATTTATTGTAAGAACAGATAATACACAAGTAAAATGGTGGTTAACCAGAAAAATACAAGATTCTGTAACAACGAAAGAAATTAGAAGATTGGTATTAAATATATTAAACTTTACATTTACAATTGAAGTGATAAAGACTAATAAGAATGGTGTTGCAGACTACTTATCAAGATAAAGCTAATCAGACTGAGAACAAAGACGAAGATACAATTAAAAAGCTACTCAAAGTCATTACTACACTTTGTACTAAAGTGGATAGTATGGACAATGAGATACAAAAGCTAAAGACTAATGAAGATAACCTGAAGTCTAAAGCTAATATTAGTCAGCATCATGACTATAAAAATGCGGAGCTACGTCGATCGAAAGACGGTAAAATTCCAGAGATAAAAGAAGACGATGGGAAACTCCTTAAAACTCATAATGTTTGTTTAAATACAGTTGCATGTACAAGCAGAAAAGTTAGTGAAAAACCACGAAATACTAATTTAAATCAGTTATTTGCAAAACCATTTATTCAAAATACACCAAAACAAATACCCATAGAATCACAAACTTCTACCTATGCAGTGAGTATACAAAATCACAGTGAAAAGAAAAGATACAATTATAGTACACAAACCTACATTGAAAATATATATAGAATCCAAAATTATTTAAATCTCAACCCAGATCTAACCAAACCAAAGATCCAAGGCAAGACTATATAACTCAAAAATTACAAGGATACAATAGACTTATAGCACAACCAAAAACTAGTGCTAATCTAGTTAAGACATGTTACAGTTATGGATTACTAAGTACAGTACATACATATGACGGAGAAGAAATCAGTGAATACCAGAGTTATACAAAGCATTTATTACATATAAATGAGTTACAAAAGAAAACTTATTTTATATTAAGTTTTATACAGCACCAGCAGAAATATTATATGAGGAGGTAAAATCTCCAATTCAAGTTATTAAGATAGGATTGACAAAAGATATGATCATACCAGAAGATATTGGACATCAGAGTGAAATACCAAAGATAGAAATACCAAGTTTTTATGTTAATAAAAGAATAATTGGTATATCAACTATCATAAAAGAATTAGCAAACAATTCTCTAAATGGAAATGACATATGGAGTTATTACGCTAGAGATCAAGTTATGATATATTCAAACTCAAGGGAATTAAGAAGAGAAGATATGGATGAAGTTCAGCGATGGATTTTATCATTATTAAAGCCAGAGGAACAACCTAAAACCACGAGCATTAAAGAAAGAATTTATCTCAGAAGACTTATTAATTAGATATTGTAAACTTATTGGACACAAATACCCAGATCACAGATGTTCCAAATGCAATGGAGAAGATAACGTTATACCAGATGTTGATTTGGAATAAAGAAAAGAAGATAATGATAAAAGATGGAGGAGAAAAAGAGATAAAGATAACAAAGACAAAAGCAGATACAAGCAAAGGAAATAAGGTGGAAGACAAGATAAAAAGAAAGTTTGAAATTATGTAAAGATAAGTGGTAGACAAAGATAAAAGCAAAAAGATAAGATTCCTTTATAGAAAGCTTTTACTTTTTAGTAGACCAATGTATAGCGGTCATTTGTAAAGTTTTATAAAATAGTCGTAAAGTATACAGTAGGCACACTTATGTGCAGGTTTAGAATTTAGTATATATATAGATTTTCAAATTGTAAATAAGAGGCAAGGCAAGGCGAAACAAAAGCTTAAGTTAATAAAAACCCTTTCAAAAAAAAACCTCTCTCAACAAAAGATATAAACTAAGTTAAAAATAGAGAAATCCGAAATCAAGTCAAATATTTTAGATAGCATGGAAAATCAAGAGACAAAGGTATATTGTTTAACAATTATGCAGAACTAATTTCATATATTCCTGAATATCATATATATGATTGATTAAATTTATGTTAGTTATTATATACTAGAAATATTTGAATAATGAATTCTAGTTTGCTAGTAAATGAGAAACAGGGAGAAAACTGCGAGACTATGTCATCCCGCAGTGGAAATCGGTAGGCGAGGGATGCCGTTAGGGGAGTACACAAAGTTGAGGCATTGATAAGCAGTAATTATCCGCTAAAGTACTATTCTAGTAATGACCGGAAAACTTGATAACGATACTCTAGTTTATAATAAACTAATATGAATTTAATTGAATCATGATATGATAGGAAGAAATAATTGAAAACAAACCTGCATGAATAAATAAACATGATTACAATGTATGATGAAATAAAAACCAATAAAACTTTGATCTTATATATACTTAAATATATAGAAATTGTTAACATAAAAAGAATATATGGGAAAAAATATTTGATCATGATATAGAAGATATATTAAATCAAGAATGGTATGAAATAGATTTACAAGAATTAGATATAGAAAGAATAGATATATACGATTTAGAAATAGATTCAGATTAAAACGAACTATGACTATTTAGAATATTGGATAGAAACTATGGAAAATATAAGATTATTAAAACAATTACTGCAAGAAGATTTATGCATGTACCAAAGAACCCAAGATATGTTATACATAGAATATATAATAAATAATATTAAAGAAATATTCAGATTAGAATAATTATCAAAAGAACTTTATCATAAAATATATTTTACTCTATAAAATATTGGGTGCGGAATTCATTATAGAGTAAGATACATATTTTATAGAGTAAAAAAAGTTTTGTCATTTTAGAAAGAAAATGATTTTGTTTGATCAGAATACAATCTTTTCCATATGAGAAATGGAAAGGAAGGAAATCCAACTTGAAATATTTCAAAGTGTGGGAGTATCTAGTCAAAGTACAAGTTCCTATTCCTAAACGAATTAAAATAGGACCTATGACTGTGGACGGTAAAATAGACTTGAGCAGTCTAGAGAAGGGTCTAAAAGGCCTAGGAAATGAAAAGGATAATGTACTTAATAAAGAATTCAGAGGCTTCGTATATGTTAAAGAACATTTACTTCCTTCGAATATGATTTTGTAACATTTCCTGTGTCTTCTGTAGACTCATTCTTTGGAAAGATCGTGTCAATAAACAATATTGGAAGTTAATTGATCTTCTTCAAGAAAATAAACCTTTGGGTTCAAAGTGAATCTTTAGAAGGAAAATGCAGTTGATGGAACTGTTGAAAAATATAAAGCAAGACTTTGTGTCAAAGGCTTTAGACAAAAACAAAACCAAGGTTTTGATCTTGTCATTATATATATACTCGTTAGTAATTAGAATTACGTACATTCGGATGCAAACTATTGGTGTGGTATATGACCTCCAAATTCATCAAATGAATGTAAAAGAACTTTCTTAAATGTAGAATTGGAGGAAGAAATTTACATGGAACAACCCCAGGGTTTTGTGGTTCCTGGTAAATAAAGAAAGAGTGTGAACTTGTTAAGTCACATTATGGAAGCACCCAAACAATGACATAATTTGATCAAATCATGTCGGCAAATGAATTGAAGAATGATTGAAGTGATAAATGTGTTCACATTAAAATCATAAGGTCATTGTTTGTTTGTATATTGGTGATATGTTGATCATCAATAGAGACACTAATGACATAAATGCTACTAAACGTATGTTATAAAGCAAGTGGAATGAAAATTATTGGAGTTGCTAATGCGATCTTAGATATAAGAATTCGTAGAACTCCATAATGTTTAGCATTTTCACTTTCTCATTGCATTGAAAAAGTACTTAACTAGTTCAAATATTTGAATGTCAATATTGTCAAGTGTCCAATAAATGTGAGTTTTGTATTTCAAAAGAGTGAAAACAAAAGTGACTCACAATTGGACTGTGCTAGATTTTTGGGAAGCATGATGTATATCATATAGTGTGTGCGATCAGATATAGCATTTGCTATTTTAAACTGAGTCCGTTCACAAGTGATACCAAATAAATTCATTAGATGACAATAAATAGAGTTTTGGAGTATCTAAAATAATACTTAAAACTATGTCTTGCATTGTAACAATATCCAACAATATTGAAAGATATAGTGATACAAATTGATTCATCGAAAGAATGAAGTAAAATTCACGAGTGGATATGTATTTACTATTGGTAGAGGAGCACTCTCTTAGAAATATTTCAAAAGAGACATGCATCGCTAGCTCTACAATGATCTTTGAGCTAGGGGCTCTAGATAAGGTCGATGAATAAGTTAAAGACTCCGGAATTTCTTGATAGATATTCTATTTTGGCCCAAACCATTGGCATTACTATGCATACACTTTCACAGTCAAGATGTAATAGATAGGGCATGGAGAATGATGTATAACGGAAAATCTCGTCATATACGACGTAGACATGATACCGTTAGAAAACTACTCTCTAGTGGAATTATCAGAATTGACTATGTAAAGTCAAAGGATAATATGTCGGATCTACTTACAAAAAGGCCTAACTAAAGAGCAAGTTAAAAGATCATCTAAGGGAATGAATTTACGGCTTAGGACATGTCATCATGGCGGTAACTCTATCTAGCAGACTGGAGATCCCAAGATCTAGATTCAAGGAGAAAAATAAAGTTGTGAATGACGGTTCAGCATTGTCAACAAACTCAATCCATTCTCATGATGAAGACAGTGCTCAGGGACAAGGATACAACATTAAGGCTTGTTAATGAGTTAATAAAGCTTAATGGTTTTAATGATTTGCTGAGTTTGGCAGAGTTGACCAAATAGTGTATCTATGCGATAACACGGTTAGGAATCACCTATGTGAGTGTGAAGTGTAAGCCGCTTCAAAGAAGATGATTGTCAAAAGTCCATCTCTCTATACACTCACCAGGAGGTGTTCATGGCTAAAACGAGCACAACCGTAAGAACCATAGACGGTAAAGGGTTAATTGTGTGACATATTATTTTCTAGGTATACACCAAAGTTCGACGGTTCAAAGATATCGCATCTACCGACTGACAGAGTATATCTGACATATGTTCACTACGGAAAGTCCAAGGGGAAACCTACTTATCCAGATGCAATTAATTCTTGCTTGCAAAGTACACATACTTGTCCGTTTCTCTGTCTTCGAGTCATTCCCCATTCATGCGGGGGATTGTTGGATTTTAAAAAGGTGTGAATGGAAAAATGAAGAGTTGCAACTTTTATGAAGAGTTGTGACTTTTATGAAATGTTGCAACTTTTATGAAAAGTTGTGACTTTTATGAAAAGTTGCGACTTTTATGAAAAGTTGTGACTTTTATGGAAAGTTGTGACTTTTATGAAAGGTGACGACCTTTCTGAAAGATTATGACTTTTTCCAAAGGTTTGTGACATTTCCGGTAAGGCACAATAAGAACCTTTCGCATTACCATTTGTTTTCTATAAATTGAGGGATTTCCTGTCATTTTAATATAGAATTTATGGACTTCTTCTTCCACTACTAAATCTAGCATTGTAAGTGTATTTTACTGTCGTTGAGTGGTTCGCTGACACCAGAGCTTTTGGTATCTATACTCTGGTGATTGAGATCATTTTATCCTGAGAGGTCATATTCCAAATCAAACCTCGGATACTAGAGGGGAATAATTTCCTTAAGGGGACACTGTGAGTTTAGTGGACTTGATCTTTTTCTTATTAAATATTACAAATTCTGGTAAGTGTTTTACAAATTTTAGATTTGTGAATTAATTTCAGTTCTTTTATTCTTTTGTTCTTCACCGGTTCATTACACTTGGTGACTTCGTGTTTCTGCAAAGTTTGTTGGAATCAGGAAGATTCTTTAGACACATATTAACAACAATTCTTCTTTAAGAAAAATATTTCGTATATTTTTTTTAAATCTGTTTTTGATTCTAGTTTCGCTACTAGTTTTAATTTTTCATTTATGAAAATGTTCTTAAACTTTGTTGTCTTACAAAGATGTTCAAAGTTTTATTCTAAGTATGTTTGAAATACGAGATGAGTGCAATAGTGTGGAATATTTTGATATCGCACAGCTTGCCACCTTCCAACGGTAATATCTTCTTCATCATAGTCAATCCAAACACGGGAGGGCCTGTCTTGAGTGAGATCAACCTTCATTTTTACTCTGGCTAGGCTTCCTCTAGAGTCTTGAGTAGATGCCGTGTCTAGGTATAGGACTTCCCAATGGAGGAGAGTGGAACAGTCAAAAATTCCTTGTTGTAACAATGCCAAGGGAGCTCCGGAAAGGCTACCCAAATAGAAACAATCGGTGTTTGTTCATCCGGTCTGAAAGTAGGAGTCCACGTATGAATTCTCATAAGTTGCCCTCCAATACTCATTCTTAGTTTAGTCCACACATTGTTGTTATCGATTTCATTGTCCAAATCAATGTAGAAATGCCTAAAAAAATGTACAATCTTGACCCCCCTGCAAAGTTGGGTCTGCATTATAAAGCTTTTCCTAACGAGGTTGATCTTAGGCATCGTGTTGCTGAATTTTCCGATTAGTGTGAACCTACATGTGGCTGCCAACTTTACCATATCTTCCTTTTTAAAAAATCACAGCAGGCAGTCCTTGTTTGGTAGTGTATATGCGGGTGGTAAGGACTATGGGAACCTCAATTTTTGCTAGATTAAATCTCAATTTATCTGCATATGCTTGGACCACTGTATCAGTTACATTTCCTATCTGTGGAATTTGTGAGGAGTGCTTGCTCCCCTTAATCATCCTGTCTTTGCTTCTTCTATTGTTCAGTGTGCTGTCTCGTGATTTGCATCTGATTGCAAATTAGATCTTATGCCAAAAGAAAAATTACAACAACTGGATACATCAATTGGTTCCATGTGCTCTGTTGCTGGAGCTCTTTGGGTTAACTGGTCTCCTTGTGTCGTCTTCTTCTTGGTACTGTTCAGATTGTCATGGGTCTTCTCATGTAAATCGTTCCGAGGAACTTTTGACTGGTGTTGTTCTTCGCTTGTATTATTCCTCTCTTCTCCGATCATTTGCTCCCCGTCCAATTTGCTTAAAATCTCTCTGAAATGGACCTCAAGTTTCCCTGTAGTTAAATCATCAACAAGCTCTTCTGAATTTGTTCCAATCTTCTGCAAATCATTGACGATTCTCGGAGAATTATCATTTGGGGTGATGAAATTCATTGTAAGTACCGGAGAATCTAGGTCCATGGAGATAATTTTTCGTGCCCTTTCAAAAATCGCTACATTCAGTCTCGATTTCAACGAGTTGTGGGAAGATTCTGATGGGCTTCTTGTAGAGTTAGCTGCATTCCTTCTTGAAGAACTTGATAGCCTAACTCCGGTGGTATGTTGGCCCCCGCAGGCGGTTTCTTGGTCATTCCGGTCAGTGTTACCGTTAAGCTTCTTGTAAACTAGCCGTTATTCTTTGAGAGAGAAAAAAGTTCTAGAGAGAGAAAAAAATAGAAATGTGAATATTCCGTTTATCGGAGAGTATTAGATAGTGCATACTTGTAATTAGAGTTTGCAAAACATTTTTTTCAAATAAAATAATATTTATTTTATTTCAAATTAATTGAATTGTTGAAATATTTTTTAAATTAATTTAATTGTTTGATTTTCAAGATTATTTTTAAAGTGTTTTTTCTTATAAATACATTGAATGAATGGACAGTCCATAAGGTTGGTACATGAACAACCATCTATATTCACTAGATTCATGAACCGTTTTGGATAAGAATGTATCTATTTATTATGATACTTAATATGGTGACTTTTGGAGTGATTTCTCACTCTATAAATAGGATTGTTCATTCACTATTATATGACATACATATGAGACTTACATATACTTGAATAAGAAGAAAATTACCCTTCTTCTATCTACTTCTCTTGTCTTCTCTCTTTATGATTATATTATTATGAGCTTGATTTTATAGCACGTTATCAGCACGAGTCTCTATCTAATTGAGAGTGAGTTCTTGTTTTTCTTTAGCTTATATTTTGGTTGATCTCGTTATGAAGATCAAAGTATTATATGCATAAAATCAGGTATGTATTTTCTAAAATATTTTATGATTTAGAATACAATAGTATTCAATCACTAACAATTATCAGGAACCAAAGACATATACAATTATTGGTTAAATATGACATGCTATACAAAATTTCTTAAATAGAAGAAGGTATAAAATTTTAATAGCATGAGTTTAAATGTTCTTTTGATTGTTTTGAAAGACTCAAAGAATAAATCATGTTGTACTTCAGTTTATTATACCGTTGGCTAAGGGTACGACGATGGATTCAAGTTTCATCGCACCAAAAGGATAAGACATCAGGTTAAAGTCCGGATGCACCATAATGAAAAATATTTTGAGGATAAGACGATAGACTCAAGTTCTATCGCACCAAAAGGGTAAGACATCAATTAGAGTTTTGATGCACGGTGATTGGGTTCAAGTCCCATAGAATTATGGCGTAACACGCCTTATATGGGTAAGACATTGAGTTTGAGTCAATGCACCATAGCGATGATAAAATGATGACTAAGAAAAATAATATATTTTTGATGAAATGTCTTAAAATTCATCATATTGAATTTGCTCCATTCCTTGAAAGGAATATGGTAGCAACATGTGATAACTGTGAAATCTGTCTGTTGACTTGCTCTATTCAATCATATGAATGTGGTAGCAGTGAATGATTAGTCTGAAAGATGACAAATAATTAATTATATGAATAAGGGCGTGGAGGGACAGAATTATAATAGTCATCATTGTGGTAATGATAAAAAGAAGAACACTATGAGTTCTTCAAATAGTCCTTCAAAATGTGAAGGCAATTTTTATTATCAAAATCGTATGAAAGTTCATTAGACTTGTGAATGTTGTCAACCCAATAATTTGACAAGTTTATAAATCCTCTATCATGATAAAAGAAGATAAAGTGATGGTACACTTAATATTTCAAAGTGATGTTGAGGTGTGTCATGGAAATATGATGAATTTTAAAGCCATTACAATGTGCTTATAATGCAAATTTATGAAGTACATATTAATAATTAGTCTATTCCTTGAAGAGAATGTGAAGTGTGATGAATATCGTGAATGCTCGACCATTCTATAAGAGGATGGGTCCAGATGTGATAAAATCATTATGGGTTGGATATATGCCACAACTCACCTGTATGGAAGGTTTGAAAAAGAAAGATACATGTCACTTCTCATCTATACGGGAAATATGAGAAGAAATAAATTTTATTTGACAGAATTGGCTAATTGTATTGTACGTTTTATACGTCACTATGGTATGAACTACCGAAAGGGCAAAAGAAAGAAATAGTTCTTGCCTATAAGGGTTGTGGTCATTGTTGTGTGGCAATACAAATTTGTCATTGGTTGTGTACCTATGGTACAACAAAAGTAAAGCAAGAAAAACGTCTTGCTCGTAATGATTTTGACCATGACAATAATAATTTAATTTCCTCCTTGAAGGAGATGCTCACCATAGGGATGGTGTCATGCAATATGTGATAGTACACAAAATTAATTGCAAGCTTTAACGAGTTGTGCTATTATCAGAGGAATAATATTGGGGTTGTAGTAAGTCTCAAAAGAAACTTTTTAAGTTTCGGATGAATGAAAATAAATATTGAGACTATAAATCACTACAACCGAAGAGGTTTATAAATGTTTATGTAAAAGATTACCCCACTTTTCCTCTTGTTTGTTTCATACAAACATGTACATGCTGATGAAATCACATGTAAAAGTAAATTATAAGTGTACTAAAATAAAGATCAGTTGGCATGACTGGTTGACCATTCCGATTAAATGTGATGCAAACGTGATTGAGAATTCAGGTGATTTATATGATGAAGAAATAAATATTCTTTAAGAATTATCTTTTGTTGCTTGTTCTCTTGATAAAATGATCATTGTACCAGCTAAGGTTAGGACTGTAATCCCCTAAAAATTTTGGAACATATAAAAGGGTGAATATGGGCTCGTTCACCTGTCATGTGGATCATTTGCAACTATATGATTAATGCATCTATGCGATGGTCACATGTATTTTGTTGTCAACTTACAAATTGGTTTTTGTAAGGTTGTTTGCTCGAACTGTTAAAATTAAGAGCACAGTTCCAAACTATGAAATTATATTGATAATGCTGGTTGATTTAGCAGAAATTGTATGCCTCTAATTATAGCTAAATCATGGTTATGAGAACAAAACTCCCAAATAAGATTTGGTATGAGATAATTTTATTTAACATGTAGCAACACATGTATGCATCAAACAAACAAGGTTTCCTCATTAAATTGGTTCAGGGTCAGGAACCATATAATTTTCATTTAAAATGTTGAATGTGCGGTTATGATTTTAATTGATCCACCACGCACAAAGATGAACTTCCAAATATGGTTGGAATGAATGTTAGATTTTCTAACATTAGGGGGAGAGATGATTGACAGCCGAAAATTATGTGTGAGGTTAATTATGAATTATCTAGATCCTCGTTAAATAAATATGTGAACTTAAAGTTCAAGGGATAGTTCAGTTGCATAATGTTGCAAATCAGTTGCCAGATGAATACACTGACCCTATGATATAATTCAGCTGCAAATGCTCCAATGTGAAGTCCTTGAAGGACAGAGTCTATGATACGCCGGAAGCGTAATAGACCAATCGATTCCAAATATAAAATTCCTTGAAGAAGGAAGGAGCAAATGATCAATATGGTCATGATAATGAGGCAAGTGCTATAAAAGAGCACATTGACATAACACTTCATAAAATCTTGAAAAAGGTTCAGGTACCTGAAATAATGAAAAATGAAGAGATCTCGATAAGTTATGTCTTGTTGGAATCGATATCAAATAACCGTCGACGGTATCTTTGATATTAGGTAGCGCTCAATGATATAAATTGTAATGAGGATCTTGAATTCAAATTTGTCATATAGTGTTGACAGATAAATGGTTGGCCAAGTAAAATGCACAATTCAAGTATATTTTGTTTCACTTAGAAAAGTGACATTTTGGACTGGTAGTCCATAAATCAAGGTATAATGTCAGTGGGGTACAAATAAATTATTATGCGATAATATAACCGTAAGATATCAAATACGGTTTATGCCTTGGGGCATAAAGGTTTATCGCAAAAATTCTGACATTAATGGAGATGTTTTCTCCTTTGGTGGATGCAATGAGGTTTGTTTTGATCTGGCAACATATGAAAACTTGAATGCATGTAAATGAATAATTGTAATGTCTAGCTAGACAATGAAGGTTATATGAAAATCCTTGAAACAATCGAGGTGTCTGAAGCATATAAGAGTTTGAAAGAAACTTTTCCAATAAAGCTTCAAGAATCCTTATATGGATTGAAATAGTCAAGGAAGAAAAAGGGTTCAAAAGAATGACCCTAATTGTTCTTTTATTTTTATGAAATATCTTGGTAAGACAAAATTTTGTCTTGACCTACAGATTGATAATTTGACAAATAAAATATTTGTCTAACAGTGCACATACACTGAAAAATTTTGATGCAATTTTATGTGGATATATCGCATTCATTGAGTACCCCAATGATTATGAGATCACTTGACATAAATGATGATTCAGTTTGATCTCAAAAGAAGGATGAAGAGTTTCTTGGTGATGAAACTCTATCTTGGTGCAATCAGGGCACTAGTACATCTTACTAACAATATTTAACCAGATATTTGTTTTGCAGTAATTTACTGGCAAGATTCAATTTCTCCCCGATAAAAGGACATTGAAATGGTGTTGAGCACATGATTGAATATCCTCGAAGGACCATAGTTATGGGTTTATTTTATCCCGAGGAATCCAAGACAAAATTTATTGATTACGCAAATGCAGAATATTTATCTGATCCGCATAAAGCTCTATCTCAAGCACGCTATGTGTTTGCATGTGGAGGCACAATAATATCCTGGCGATCAATGAAGCAAATGTTGCTATGCATAAATAAAAGTCCTCCGTGAAGCAAGTCGAAAGTGCGTCTGGTTGAGATAAATGACACACCATATTCAAGAAATGTGTGATTTTTCTTTAACAAAGAATATACCAACCACAATTTACGAAGATTGGAGACATCATCAAAAGAAATTAAGTGATGTTTTAATCATGGGGAGCATAATACGCGTTGCACTCTTTTTCCCTTGACCGAGGTTTTTTCCCACTTGGTTTTTAATGAGGCAACAAATAATGTGTATCAAAAGATATGTGTACTCTTTTTTCTTCACTAGAATTTTTTCCCACAGAGTTTTTTCTAGTAAGGTTTTAACGAGGCACATTATCTATGGACATCCAAGGGGGAGTGTTATAAATTCATTGAATGAGTGGACAGTCCATAAGGTTGATACATGAACAACCATCTATATTCACTAGATTCATGAACCGTTTTGGATAAGAATGTATCTATTTATTATGATACTTAATATGGTGACTTTTGGAGTGATTTCTCACTCTATAAATAGGATTGTTCATTCACTATTATATGACATACAGATGAGACTTACATACACTTGAATAAGAAGAAAATTACACTTCTTCTATCTACTTCTCTTGTCTTCTTCTCCTTATGATTATATTCTTATGAGCTTGATTTTACAACATTTTTTAAATTTTATCATTTATTAGTTAATATTAAAATTAGTGATTAATTAATATTAGTTATTTTAATCATAAATTTAATAATAATTAATAAGGATCAAAATGAAAAGTTATTTCTAAGTTTTTATATCTTAATAGAGTGTGGAAAACCTCAACAATTAGAGTAGCCGTAAGTGTTGAAAGCAGAGGAATGGAATAGGAGTAAACTTAGAACAACTAAAACGAGATTGAATTTTTTTAATAAGCTAAAGTATACATATATTTATGGTGATATGTAAGGTGAAACTCCATTTGCTTAGGGTATCTCAAAGTTGAAATGAAAGAATTATTGTTTCAAATCTTCCCATTATCCTTTGAATAATATTATTATTTTCAAAGACCCAACTTAAATTAAAAAAATATTTATATGACGGAGGAGCGTAATTAATAATAACATGAAATCATTTTTGAAATTACGGGTGTACATGATTGTGTTGGTTCAGATTTTTTAAATATCAAATCAAATTATTAGTGTAAAAATTTTAAATTTATAAACCAAATCAAACTAATAAAATTCAGATTTTTTGGATTTTTCAACCTCGGGTTGGTTTGAATTTTTCAAATACCAAACCAAACCATTGTGTTGAATGTTTAAATTTATAAATCAAACAAAACTTAACTTTGAATTATTCCAGGTTTTTGGATTTTTTGGTGAAGTTTGCATAGAACATATTTTTAACTTGTGCTTCGAATATTTCTTTAGTCCAACCAAACTATAATTATCTAAGGTGTTTCTTAAATAATTAACACAAAATATGAGATGAGTATTGATGACACAAAAATATTCAATAAAAAAATAATAAAATATCATATAAAATAAACATTGTAAAGGCATAATGAAAATAATCATAATTTAGAAGTACTAAATCAAGCTAAAATAAGTTTAACAAGTATTTATTGCATTACTAAATATTTAAGGAAAATAAGTATTTTAATTATCTAAACCAATGTAAAACTAATGAACAAATATTCGATATTATTGTCATTCTTGATTTTCTTCTTGCATTAGTATTAATTTGATTTTGATTTTAAGTTTTATTATAATTATCAACATCTATGAACTATAATCTTTATTGGACCATTCCGAATTATAAGTTTTAAACTTGAAATAATATTAAAAGATAAAAACTATAAAATAGTATAAGAAATATTTTTAGATGACATCATTTATGTATAAAATAAAAATTAAATTACATATCCAATGTCGGGTTGATTTAGTCTCGGGTTATTTTTTTAGTTAAAATCAAACCAACCCAAATATAGTCGAAATTTTTTTCAATACTAAACTAAGTCAAACCAAATCACTAATCGAATATTTTTTCAATTTGACCCAATTGCGATTCGATTTGATTTTCTATTCGATTTTGTACACCCCTACGTGAAACAATTATTTGTTCCATCTTTTCTTTTGAAGTAGGTCAGCTTATAGTCGATCTTCATGATTATTATTATTTTTTTGGTCTTTTGGTATTAATTCTCCCTCCTTGCTTATCTATTTTTTTTTAAATTGATTATTGTCTTATTATTTAATAGTCGTTTTGGAAAATTGGCCTCACATGTCTGTTTTAATTAATAAGAAGTTAACTTAACTTGTCTAATTATCTTGTCATTTAAGTAGTGTTGAACATGCATTTCTATGTAAAACTGTGTCGAAATGCATAATAGAGCTGGAAGAAAACATCATTATTCAGGTATCATATCATGTTATTTGAACAAATTAAGCATAAATCATTAGTAAAGATCACCACCCAGTGCAAAAGTCGGTAGAGATTAGCAGATGGAGGGACGCGAGAAAGACAGACTGCTCGGAGCTTCTTTAAACAAAGCATGAAACATAGTAGCTTTACGCGAGCTCCCCCAACTACAAATACTCATCTGAGAAGTCATAGAACCTTCAGCAGAACCATGCAAATCACTTCAGATGCTACTGACTTAACAGCAAATCACACATACCATAGGCTTTCACCACCGGTACCACTAGACTATAAGCCTTTGTAGTACGACCTTGGTTCTGCAAATAAACAACAATAGATGGCAAACAACAAACTCTTACATCTCACCTCTGACTGATTAATGAGAGACTCTTCTGTAGAAGGTCTTCTAGTTTGCAGAATATCAACAAACATTAATGACACACAAATATAATAACTTCAAAATGGAAGAGGTTCTGAGGTTCTAACATTAGAGCATTCAAGGTACGTATTCCAATTGTAACATGTCCACAAGGGAGAACAACATACTCAGAACTGAGAAACAAAAAATAAAGACAAAAACTATCACACGCATGAAAATTACTTCCCACCAGCAACAATTCATGATATGCGTACACCAGGATGAAACAATTAACACATGCATTCCGCTTGCAATCTATTAAAATACCGGTGAAACTTTCCCTTTTCGAAGGATGGCGGAAAAAGAAAATTAATGAAAATATCTGTTGGCTATTACTTGTCGTCTGTTCACCTCCTCAAGGATAATATCATTTGTGCTGCAAAAAGAAAAGAACAGAGAGAAAAAGTAGAAAAGCAGTATATTGTAACTGCGAAGTTAATCTTGATTCTCTCACTATATCATTGCAAAAGGCCAGGCTCCTAGAAACAGGTTCAGACATCCATTGCATCTGTTATTCAATTCTTTCAGATGCAATAGGTCTTTTAAAAGAGAGAGGAAGCATTAAACCTAACCTGCCTGTTAGTTCTTTCGGATGCAGGAGCATGTCGGATCCTCCAAAAGTGCCACATTTTTGGAGGATCCGACAAGGATTCAGAGAGTCCGAGCAACATGGAAACAGGTCCCATGTCTCACTGAAGTTAACTTGCCAGAAATTGACACATTGACCGACTCTGTAAACATTCGCCTAAATGGTATTCATAATGACAAATCTTCTCTGATACGAGTCAAAGAAATACCAAACTGCATAAAGCACAAAAAATCCAAAACAGACAACTAAAGTACATAAACAGTCTCGGCACTCGACTAAAAGGATGTCAAATTAAGTGATTCAATTTCAACCACCCTGACAAAGATTGAGCAGATGCTTTGCCTAGGATGTATTCTCAATATAAGGAAGGTAACAATCTCCAAAGGCCATTTTGTTCTAATTGATATCCCTCCCTCTGCTTCTCCCTCACTTTTTACCTGCTGCTACTTGAGCTGCATCAGGGCACGAGTAATATACCTCCAAACTTTAGAACTTCCCCCATAATTTATAAAGCCCCAAGCAGTAACCAGAAATGATCCTCCTACCCCCAATCTTTTTTTTTTTTGTTACCCTCAAAAAAGGTTCCTGCAAAATGTTGCAAGGAATCTTGACCATGCAATTAGACTAGAGCACTGACAATAAATGGAAAGATTAGATATTCACCGATTTGGTTATTGATGGATTTACTTTATTTTTCATAGATTTTTCTCTTTTTATTTTATTCATTGGGTGCATCCTGCCATCGAGGAGAAGACCTATGTAGATAAGCAAACAAGACATTCAGGTATTGTCAGTGTTGTGAAAAGCGCAGAAAAGCGCGCTTCAAAGCGAGGCGACCCTTGTGCGCTTTTTTATCTTGAGGCGAGGCGATTTGAAAAAAGCTCTCGCTTCAGATGAAGAAGCGAGAAGCGACCCTAAGGCAAAAGCGCAATAAAGCGCGCTTTTTATAAAAAAAGCGACAATTAGGGTTTTCTTAAAAAAAATTGTTTTTTTTAAAAAAATAATCTGAAATATAACCTTCTCTCTCCTCACGACTCTTCTTTCACGACTCTTTCCCTTCTTTCTCTCCTCGCGACTCTTCTTTCACAATACTTCTTTCTCTCCTGACGATCTCGACTGAGGCTGCCTCTCTCTTCAACCTCGACCGCGACTGCAGGTAACTTTTTGTTCATCTCTTTTTTAGCTAATGTTTATTAGTTCATCTCTATGAGTTTCTTTTCTCCTGAAATATACAATCTTCGCCTGTGCTTCATCTCTTCATCTCTCTGAGTTTCGACTACTCTAGTTTTTTCTTCTTCTTCTCTTCTCTTTCTTCATCTCTGCTGCCTGTTCTGTTTCTAATTACTGACTGCTGCCTCCTCTGTTTTTTTTTTCAATTCTTTTTTTTTTAATTTTGTGATCAGTCTAGCAGCCTTGTTGAAGAATAGGAGTTTGAATCTTTGTGATTTAATTATGTTTTCGATTTTTTGCTTTACATGTTATGACTTATGAGTATTTTTGCCTATGTAATTTCTTTCAATCTAAGACTATATTACCTCTATTTAGTTATTTAATATTTTCTTATTTCTATACTAATGTCGCTTTTTTTAAAAAAAAAGTGCGCGCTTTGCTTCACGCTTCTCGCTTCTGTGAAGCAAGCCCTCGTCGCTTTTTTCCACTTTTCGCTTCCCAAAACACTAGGTATTGTATCTCAGAGTTAAAACACAATGGTTCTCTTGAAGTTTTAACAAATAAGTTCCATAATTCCAGTAAGCACACAGCACAACTACAGAACCTTCCCAATTTCTGATATGTTCTTATTTGTTAACTAACAATACTTCCCACACAATCGTTTTCTGACCCGTCAAACAAGACCGGTGTTGAATTCCAGGAACCTCATGTACAAAAATCAGAAAACAAATTATCTTGCTTGAAGCAACCTTGTTCGTGGTACTGATCTTAAAATGATAACCTACTTCTTACAAATAGTACAAGGGTCTAACAGATAATGCCACAAATCAAAGTCAGAGTATCTTTGGTTAGCAACGCCTAATTCAAGCCAAAGATTTAATTAGCTGAATCTTGCCCAGTAGCTTACAGTTCAATCTTTTCTCTATATTATTGAATAAATCAAAGAAACACAAGGCGGTGCAAAAAGAGCAGAGAATAAATAAATTGGAAAGAAATAAACACAGAATAGAGAAAGCTTAAGTGCGACTCTTTGATTTCCTCACACTTCCTAGTTCCTGTAAATATATCTGAACTTTAGCCTTCATTGAATTTGCTTTAGACAACCTGTAACGCAAATAGTTACAAGATAAAAGTACAAAAGATTAGAAAATCCTGTATCCATCTCAAGACAGAAAGTCCAGCAAGACCAAGTGCTTCCCTCGCTTCGGCAATGCTTCAATTCAGTAGCAAACCATTAAAGGTGTCAAAAAGAGGGCAGCACTAAACAACAGTTAATTTTTCGTAATTTTAACTGTTTCCTGTTCATTTGCCCATATAGTCAATGTTTATGTTTATAGTTATTATCCTTGAAGGTACATTTCTAGTGTAATTTGCGCATGTCTACGGTAATGTCCTTCACGTTACTCTTAAAGCCCCAAAAGAGCTCAATGCTCTTTGATCCTTTTCTGCCTCAGGTTCATCTTTTTGCACATAGAAACGCATTATA
Source organism: Solanum arcanum (assembly GCA_027789145.1). Lineage (NCBI taxonomy): Eukaryota > Viridiplantae > Streptophyta > Magnoliopsida > Solanales > Solanaceae > Solanum > Solanum arcanum. Next base: position 19,765,834 of record CM050933.1, read on the forward strand.
GCTGGTTTGGCATTGAGCTTGTGCCTTAAATAATGGTTGAAACATATCTTTTTTTAACAACTTATACCCAACTTGTATTGCTTCACTCAGTCACAAGCAATGGACTAGTAACCTGTTTAGCCAGGCTTGTGCGAAGCCAAAAGTGCTTATTGTAGAGAATTGAGGTGTTTGGCCAGGCTTTTATAATATAAGTGGTTTGAGTTGTAGCACAAGTTGTGTTCCAAAAACTTTTTTAAAAAGCCTTTACCGGCAGCAAAACATTTAAACCTTGGTCCAGCAAAATTACTGCTATAATATTGGCAAAAGTGCTTTTAAAATTGATTAACCAAACACGGCTGGAACTCTCCAAAAGTACTTAAGAAAAGCACTTCTGAGCAAAAGCACTTTTTATAATAAAGCAAATTTTGGAAGTTTGGTCAAATAAGAAATAAGTTTCAACCCCCAACAAGTTGGCATCACCATAGGGATTTTTTGTTTCATTGGGTTATATTGTCCTTACGTATGTATGAATTCTGAATATTGTATACCCATGTCCCATTTTATGTGACTATCATTTTTGTTTGTCCCAAAACAAATGACATTTTTCTATACTTCAAAAATAATTTAAGTTAAAACTTTCAATTTACTCTTAATGAGATTTTTAGCCACAAAATTTCCATGGCTTTTTAAAACCAAGTTTCAAAAATCACTCTTTCTTAAATTTCATGCCCTATCAATCACAATCACATAAATATGAATAGAGGGAGTATGATTTTTAGGATAACTTCCTTGCATGTGATTTTAATTCAATCCCATCCTCTTTGAACACCTTCAATCATTATAGTTCAATACCAACAGACCAGTACATTTGGGGCATTGCTTAGGAATAACCAAATCATCGCAAGCAACAGTCTCTCAATTTATCATCTAGGAGTGCTACATGCATTTTCTGTCAAATGATATAGTTTATATTCTATTACAAGATATTCAGAACGATACACTTCAGAACTTCTTCATTATATGTCGACAAAGGAATGCATATGTTGGTAAAAATATACAACAAAAAAATCTTTTTAATACAATTTATCTTCTTTTTTTTATCACTCTGTCCTATTAGGAGGTGTTTGACATGGAAGAAAACATTTCCTGAAAATGTTTTCCAATTCACATTTTGGGTAGGTCAAAATATTTCTAAAATATTCTCTAGGAAAGCAAGTTCTTTCTAAATGAGGAAAACGACCTCCTTAACAGAAGCACGGAAAACAAGTTTCATAAGTGAGATTCTATAAAATAATTGTCTTCTCCACACCCACCTAACATCCCCAACCCCGACGCCTTCAATTATCCCACACCACCATCCCCGAACCCCCACTCCCCAGTCCCCACCGACATCGAGTTTCCCTAGATTACATACAAACGTGCTTGGAGTATAGTTTTTTACTTGCCAAAAATTCGAAAATAAGTATAAAAATAATTCACTTGTTTTTCAAGAAAATATTTACCAAAGACAACATTTTCCTTCATGCCAAACACATTTCTATCAAGCTTTTCTTGCAATTTGCAATGTGTGCTCATTAGAATATCAATATAAAGGCAGCCTCTATGTTCTAGCTCAGGGTCCATAAGAAAAATAATCAAAGAGCTCCAAATAATCAAAGACCTCCTTACTGGACTACACAATTAGTCATTCGCAGCAGAGACATTTGTATTTGACATACAAGGATAAAAGAAATAAGGAGAACCTTTTGTAGTTCGTAACTTTTTTTTTCGACGACAAGGGAAACCCGCAGCCGCTACCCTTTTGGGTGCGCACAGGGTAAAACCCCGCTCCTGTGCAATAGCTCGCAAACCACATAGGAGAGTTAACCCGCACTAGGCAAGCCTAGTGCGACGAGCTCGACCCAGAAGGCGAACCCCTAGCTTTCGCTGGCAAGGGGTTTGTAACTTTTGTCAAAGACATATCTAGGACTACGGAATTCCCCGCGCTGCTGACTTCCTGTTCTTGTCATATTCTAATTTTGACTTTTCACTCTCACAAATGAAAACAAAGCAAACAGGTAGAAACAACAATAAAACATTTCTTAGAGGGAACATCAAATAAACTTATAAATACGTTCAATTGTCTCTTTATAATTTTATTCTTGAGGATGGATATTCATATTTCAACTATTAATCATCAATAAGATGATGCCACGATGATGCCTAGTTATTATAACAAAGTATCCTCCCTTCTAGGAGGAGCTTATTCCTCAATCACCTTTCCTATTGCAAATGAAAGATCCGCCTGAAGAAACCTATATATGCTATTCAAAATGACAAATGGTCAAGTTATGACTCTGTGACAGGAAAAACATCAGAACTTTAACTTAAAATACGCCATAACAAGTCAAATCTCTTTGGCATTGCAAGAGAACCTTCACATACTCATGTTCTAGATAATGGTTTGTTCATCGGTAGAAAGTGAGGGGAAGTTGTGCTGATATATTTTTCCCCTCAAAAATTAGTTTCTCATTACAGATTTATCTCCTACTTTGCACCATCACATTCAATTGCAAGGGTTGAAAGTCGGTGTTGAGACTCAGATCACATGTAAGGGTTCCCATTTTTAATTGCACTCTTCTATTACTAATTGAAACATATACTGTTGTTTCCCCTCCTCTTTAATTCCACTCTTACCTTCCTATTTTCCGCAAAAAAGGGCACAAATTTGGTGCAAGCAGCTATTAAGAGTACAAGATTTATGATGAAGTTTCGTATGACCCTCAATAGAGGTGAGACCAGTGTTATGAAAGGCAACAATCACAAAAAAACTCTTGAGGCTCACTGAATCTTTAATGAAGAAAGGTGCAAATAGACAAGAAAAAATATAAATATGTATGAGCAGTCCAAGACTACTAATTATAAGCACGATAACAATTATATAGACAAAGAAATTGAAAACTTATGATAAGTGAAATACCAATTCTTTAGAGTCACCTTTTCAGGATTATGCTCACGGGCAAGGAAAAATAAGTGATAAAGCCTTGATGACGACACTGAAGCGCCCGCTAAGCAAGCAAAGCACCCAACATGTTTTGTGCCCTGCTTCAGGGCTCAAGCACGCCTTTGACAGCACTGGGCGAGACAAAAATCAAACTGTGTACTGCTATACAAATCATTTAACAAATCTGTGAAGCCTAGTTGCATGTTTAAGGCTACTGATAATGTTTCCACCATATAGAGAGGGAATCTCGAGAGGAGCAACTGGAACATGTACAAATGCCTTTCCTCAAGAATAGAACAAATATAAAAACCCATTATCATTTAGCACTTGAAAAGTATCGTTTACTACAACGAGAAAGTTCGTTATGATTAAAGAAAATGATGAGAACTCTAGCTTTCCTGCCTTTGTCAATCCGAAACTATCTCACTTATGTGAAGCATGAGGCTGAAATATGTTAAAGACATGCTAAGAAAAGAAAACAAAAAGATTTTCTGCCACTAAATTTACATTTTGACAGCTGAGTACCATAACTTATGGTCCAGGATCTCATTTTATGAGAGAGAGGACTCACTCTAGTTCACAATATGTTGGCGCAGCTTTCAGCTACCTGCATAAAAAAGTTAAGATATACCATTAATCACTATTAAATAACAATGAAAAAAGGAGTGCATAAGGTCGCTTCTCTGCAACTCACATTCTAAAAGTTGTATTTTCCACATAGCTGCCTACGAGGCAAAGAATGTCATCACATCTTCATCAAGGAATAGTTCCAAATCACCAGTATCTAATGGACTTGGGACATCAAGCTCAAAGTTAAACGGACTGCTGAGTCTAGCATAATCTGGAGAGCCACTAGTGATCGGAGATGCAAAATGCATCTCAGCTGGTCTGTCATGATCATTCTGAAATGCATCTTTCCCATAATGGTGTTCCTCTCTGGACATACCATTTCTATCTCCATGAAGCACTGCTGATCTAACTCCAGAATCCTGTGGCTTAATCTGAGGCTGACCGAATGCCAAGTGAGACTGCTGCTCTTCATGAGCTGATCCAAATTCAGCTGATGGTGTATAATATTGATATATGGGGGGTTTATGCAAGTTTGAATATTGAGATCCATGAGTGAAACCCGAATACTGTAGTTCATGATGTAGGACAGAACTTTGAGATCCATTATGCAACCCATTGTTTGGAGGTCCATAATGAAATATGGAATTTGGAGGTTCATTATTCATCCCAGAAAACTGAGGTCTGCTCTGCAATTGGGTATCATGAAGCTGGCGCTGCACAACGGAATCCTGAGTTCCAAGATGAAACCTTGATTCATATGGGACAACCTCAGAATTTTCCAACATTGGATAAATAGATGGCCCATTGCCAACGAATGTTTCCTCTGTAGAGACTGCATTAGCTGATGGTACTATAGAAAGGTTGGACTCTTTCAATGGTAAGTCAGATTGACCCTCAGAGTTTTTCTCCACAGACTTCCTCGGTACCATCATATTGTTCTCTGGTTGGCTTTCATTTGCAATGTACCCAGAAAACTGCGCATTGGAATTGTTCATATCAGGTAAGGAGTTTCTAGCCACGTCATCAGGTTGCTGCTCACTGGGAGACAGTTGAGTCTGTTGAAAGTTTGACCTAGCACGTTTTCTTCTTCGACGTTGTCCATCTCCCTGCTCCTTACTTTGGTGAGATTGAGGAACATCAGTTAGAGGACGAGCATCCAATGGTTCATTTCTCCTCTCATCTCTAGATGAAACAGAGACATTAACATCATCAACATCATAATCACTGTCACTATCAACAGAAGGTTTCTTTTTGTCACCATGACCTCTAATAGGTGCCTCACTTATGCTAGATGAACCATTGTCACTGGTTTGTAGCCGGATAGTGGATTCCTCTCTGCTTAAAACAGCTAACCATATTGAGCTCTCCTTTGCCGTCATCTTATCCTGTAAACACTTTGACTGCCGCACTAGTCTCCTGATCTTTGCAATATCAGGTGACATATGCTTTATAACAGCAGTTAGAACACCAACTTTAAACATTTTCTTTAAATCATGTGGCTTCTTATACGGTGGTTTCTGACCCTTAGGCAGACCCATTTTCACCCACCATTCGTCATTCCCTGATGGCCACCACGGTGGTGAGACACCTTTCTCCAATGGGTACTTCCGCTGAGGTGGATCGCAATGTTGCATTAAAGAAGACAAAAGGGACCCCAAGGTTGCATCTTGCAAGTCCTGCAGAACACTTTGTGGGTTCCCATTTTGATTGCTGATACCCTCTCCTTTTGAGTGACATTCTGCTTCATACTTGGCTATTGCAGCAGGACCATTCTTATCAAATTTCACCTTCTCCTTCCACCAAGCTCTTATGTTATCAGATGAACCACTGACTGGTTTACCCTTCTCAGGTATAATGCCATAAACAAATCCTCGAGCCTTACAGACCTCCATGAGTTTCAACATGTACTTCAAAATCCCATCTTGAGCTCTTGACATCTTTTTTCGCCGAGCTTGATCAGTGGTTTGCTTGTTTTTCTGCTTCTCTGCAGCTTGTTGTGCAGCAATTTTCTGCCTTTCCTTAAGCCTCTTGAGCTTGACACGATCCTTCCACATACGCCTCTCCAATTCCTCAGGATCAATCTCTTCATCACTGACATCTTTTTCTGCTATATTGTCGCACCTTATGTCATCGACTTCAATGTCCGAGCTGTTTCCCAATCCATCAGCATCAATCATACAGTACTCCATCCAAAACCAAATGAAAACAAAAATATACACACCTAATGAAAATACACTTATCCTTGACCCCCTTAATTCATTAAAACAGCAATCCTCAAAGTATCACAAAATTCAACAACTAACAAAACCCGAATAATCACACTCCAATAACCAAATACTCATTTCTCAATATCCCACATCATTTCTAGAATTCTCAAGCATAAACCCACCTCAGAAATTCCATCTATTCATATAATTCAACCAAAAAGACTGTCAATTCATACACCCAACATCTCAAAGATACCATAAATCAATTACATCAAAATAGAAATAATCCGGAAAAAAAAACCCATAAAACCCAAATTAAATACATAGCGAAAAAAATCATCGAACTTACAATTTCTTCCAAATAATGGTAGATTTGCTCATATCCATCCAGATTTTACATTAATTTACTCGAAAAAATAAATAAACAAAAAATTTCTTCGGGGAATTCAACAGTCTAACCTGATATCAATTCCAATCTCATCCATCACAGCCATGCGCAAAACAAGAGTTTCCAACAGAGTAAACCCAAAAAGTTTAGCAGATTTTCCAACAATATTTTTCTTTAGCTAAAGGGATAAAGGAACCGACTAGGAAAAGGCAAAAGGGGTTTAGAAATGGATGAACAAAATGTAAATGCAGAAATGTATCTTGTGAATTTTTTGTATAAAGAAGAGAGAGAAGAAAAATGGTTGAAAATCCCAAATATTATTTACTCTTATATATATATATATAAAAAAAAAATATATATATATATATATATATATATATATATAAGTTTTACGTCAAGAAATAAAAAAGTCAATCAAAAAATAAAACCAATTAATGATTTTTGACTTGTTTTAAATATTTTTTTACTTTGTTGAGAAATTAAAAATAGAGTCAAAAATATATTTGACCAATTTTAAAATCAATTTAAATACGCTCTTAATTAGCATATAAAATAATGATTCATATTACTATCTCCGTCAAACAAGTCTGTAAATTTTTCATAGATCTTATAAATATTTTGAGTTATCAATTATTTTTTACATAATTTACAAATATATAAATTTCATTTCAAAAAAAATAAAAATTTCATGCCCAAATTTTCGGTCAAACTTATATTGTTTGACTTTCAAAACATAAAAGGTGTCATATAAATTAGAAAAGGGAAAACATTATTTTATTATGTTATCTTTATTATTAATATTTAATAATGAATTTTAAAAGTTATCTAATGAATAAATAATTAATATTAAATATAATATAATATAAAAATTGCTATATATTTTTAAATATCTTAAAAATAAAAAATTAATTTTTAAACAACAAAAAGAAAAAATAGCATGTATCTTTGAAGGGCCAAATAAAAATAAAAAATATATAAAGAGGCAAAATCACTTTTTGCAACTTCAATAGGGAAAGTTCCGCAACGTCATTTCCAAGCTATACTTGATTTCGTGTAGCATGCAACCCGAAAATTGATTTTGTGTTCGGGGAAATTCTAATTAAAGTTTAATTAAAGATAAACGAATATCTTTTTACTTCATTACAATTTTTATTGGTAATATTTGATTATTTTGTTTTGATAATATTTATTATTAATAAAAATAATATTACATTAGAAAACATTAAATTTACTTTTTTTGTTATATTTCCTTAAAAAGAAAATCTTATTTATTTCTTTAACTTTACGATTTTAGAAGGGATGAAAAAGAATGATTTACATAAATATACTCCTAGACCAACAAATGATATATGTTTATTTATTTTCATTAATAGATTAATATTTACTAAATCAAAAATTATTTTTTTTAATTTTTTATTGGAAAATTAGGAAGTTGTTTTTAAATAATTTCATCAATTACTTTTCACCCTTCCAAACTCTAGCTTATTAGAAAAGAAAAAATCAACCTCTCTTTAATAGGAAAATTGTATAGTATATCAAATTATTAATTTAAATTAAATGAAATAGTCACAATTTCATTTAATTTTAATATGTAGCAAAATTGTTTGTCAGTCGTTTTTCTCCCAACAAATGTCGCTTGCCTCTCTTAGCGCAGTTTCTTTTATATCTCTTTTTCGCTATATACAAACACATTATACAATTGATTCATAATTTTATACAAAAATATACATATTAATAGTCATATAGTGTTTGTTATGAAGCGCAATTATACAAACTATAGTTATAGCATACAAAAATTATTTTTATGTTTACTAAACCTAAAAACTATGGTTAGATATTTTTAAAATCCGGTCCAAACCATCACTAAATTAGAAGGAAAATTTATCCAAAATTTCATAATATTAAAAGCTAATTTCATCATAGTTCTACTACTTTCTATAAATTCACAAAATTCTTTAAATTTGGTGGAGTTCAGATACATCTCAAAACGTGTCGATACATCGCATCGTGTTTTACTTCAACTTCACGAGACATCGCGTCTCAATTTTAAATACATTGCTCAATATTCTAATACATCACATAAAATAATATATTTAATCGATATATTACGTAAAATAATGTATCCGAACATAAAGTAAAGTAAAAAATTTCATAATTTTCTTCGTATGATAAAAAAGTTTCAAAAAATATAGTAAAATAATTTATGTATTTAAATAATTATTTTAAATTAGACTGTCACAAAAACTCGAAGTGATCTACCAATAAGGCAATAATGTTTGACTTTTTGTAATATCCGATTCGTGGAAAATGATAGTATGAGTACCTTTTCCAATACCCAATGTTGACTCTTCACTTGAGATTTCACTACGGTAGACATCAAGCAATTTAGTGGTCAAATTTTATATGTAAATTTATTTTTCTAATTCTTTTAAGATGTGAAATTGTTATTATATCTGAAATTATTTTTGAAATGTAAAGTTCTTTTTTTTCTTTTTAATAAAGTTTACCTTTTTCTTTAAATAGGACTCCATTCGTTTTAATTATTTGTTAGATTTTGACTTGACTTGAAAATTTTAACAATAAAAAAAATTTTGATTTTATAATCTTAAACTAAAAATATGTGTAACACATTAAAATGTCATTTAATTTTACAATCTAAAACACGTGAAAATGTTAAAACTTATTAAAAAAAAGTATCTTTTTAGATTTAATAAATATTAGTATATTAACGATAATGACAAATTTATGTCATTTGCTGGATAACGATGATATCTATGAGCTTTTTTAATTAAATAAATGATGAATATATCAAACTCTTGATCCCAAAGTTAAGAAATATATAAGATTTTTTTCCTTATTATCTTTACAAAACTACATACGCCAATAGCTATATAGTTTAAACATTTCCTTAGTTTGGTATACATGTCAAATGTAGATACTCAATCTCATATAGTTGATAACGTCGACATTTTGATTATATAAAAACCACGTGACATGCCATAATCTTTACAAAAATACATTCGCCATTAGCCAAATAGTAACATTTCCCTAGTTTATTATACATATTCAAAGTAGATACTCAATCTCATATAACTGATTACGGTGACTATTGATTATATAAACATCACATGACATGCCATTTTACTAGGGTGACAAAGTCAGATTCAACCCGCCCAATTTGGCGCAATCCATTTCGACAAGGATTGATTATTGACCCACCCATTTGTTAGCTCAGTCCATTAAAAAATTGAATTGATATGTATGTAGACATTGAAATTTTGTAGGACTCTACAAGATGCGTTCAATTCGAGTTGGACTCTACAAATTGTGTTCAACTCAGATAAGGATTCTTGGAGGCTACTCAACCCTAAACCCTAGTTTATGCCTATATAAAGGGTACTAAATTCCCTTAAAAGGCATCTCGAAAAATCCACAAAGAGATCAAGATCTCGAATACTCTACAAATTGATGGATTATTCATATAGAGAGGTCAAATCTAGATCATCCTAGTTCGAGAAATACGCCACTAACGGCCCTCGAATCATGGATAAATCATATTAGAGAGTAGAATCAAGGGAGGAACAGATTTGTACTCACAATCTTGATAAATAAAATCACGTTTCTTCATATTTTATTTGTATGGTTTATTTATTTTCCATATGTTTAAAATTTGTTGCAAACAAATTGGCACGCCCAGTGGGACCAAATCTGCCCTTCATCTCTTCTCTCTTAAATCAAATCTGGAAATCTGAAGCTGCAAAGGTGGAAGCATGAGTACTTCAAGCCTCGTCTTTGAGTTTCACAAGTCTACACTCCGTCAAGCCTTGAAGCAGGAGGCATTTGTAGACATTGAAATTTTGTAGGACTCTACAAGATGCGTTCAATTCGAGTTGGACTCTACAAATTGTGTTCAACTCAGATAAGGATTCTTGGAGGCTACTCAACCCTAAACCCTAGTTTATGCCTATATAAAGGGTACTAAATTCCCTTAAAAGGCATCTCGAAAAATCCACAAAGAGATCAAGATCTCGAATACTCTACAAATTGATGGATTATTCATATAGAGAGGTCAAATCTAGATCATTCTAGTTCGAGAAATACGCCACTAACGGCCCTCGAATCATGGATAAATCATATTAGAGAGTAGAATCAAGGGAGGAACAGATTTGTACTCACAATCTTGATAAATAAAATCACGTTTCTTCATATTTTATTTGTATGGTTTATTTATTTTCCATATGTTTAAAATTTGTTGCAAACAAATTGGCACGCCCAGTGGGACCAAATCTGCCCTTCATCTCTTCTCTCTTAAATCAAATCTGGAAAATCAAGGCTGCAAAGGTGGAAGCATGAGTACTTCAAGCCTCGTCTTTGAGTTTCACAAGTCTACACTCCATCAAGCCTTGAAGCAGGGGGCATTTGTAGACATTGAAATTTTGTAGGACTCTACAAGATGCGTTCAATTCGAGTTGGACTCTACAAATTGTGTTCAACTCAGATAAGGATTCTTGGAGGCTACTCAACCCTAAACCCTAGTTTATGCCTATATAAAGGGTACTAAATTCCCTTAAAAGGCATCTCGAAAAATCCACAAAGAGATCAAGATCTCGAATACTCTACAAATTGATGGATTATTCATATAGAGAGGTCAAATCTAGATCATCCTAGTTCGAGAAATACGCCACTAACGGCCCTCGAATCATGGATAAATCATATTAGAGAGTAGAATCAAGGGAGGAACAGATTTGTACTCACAATCTTGATAAATAAAATCACGTTTCTTCATATTTTATTTGTATGGTTTATTTATTTTCCATATGTTTAAAATTTGTTGCAAACAATGTAATTCAAATTGATATTTGAAAATTTGTGTCAAAATACTTTTAAAGAACTTTTTATAAATTTTATATGTTATATATAATAAAAATAACACTACACACACATTTAAGAGGTTAAATATCAAGTTATAAACAAACTTTTTAAGAATAAACTACTTATAGCATATTATTATCAAGTTATAGCATATCAAGAAATAATATATTATTCTCATTAATTTTTTAAAATAATAATTAACTTATTTAAATAATTCAATTACCATATTTAAACCAATGTAGTTAATTAAATTTATTATTTTAAGTTACCTTTTTTAAACAAAACTCTTAATTAAAGTAATTTAAATTAAATATTATTTAGTTACCTTTTTTAAGATAACTACAAAATATTAGGGATTTTATCAAAATCTAAAACAATTACAGTTTTATTTTTAAAACTGTAAAACGTTATCTAAAAAAAAAATTTATATTCCCCAAATTTTTGTTCTTCCCCAACTCTTTTCAAAATCATTACATCTGCACGCCTATCAAATATTTTCACCAAATTCGCACGCCCAATTTTTCTCTCAAAATCACTTATCTCTTAACAGTCTTCTTCAAGAATTCTCAAATATTTGCATTCAAATCTTCATTTTTAGCACTCAAATCTTCAACTCTTGCGATAAACAAACCGTACAATGTCGAAAAGAGGCAACGAAACCCCGAGAAAAAGTAGAAGATTGAATGAAGAAGCAAGTTCAGACGATTTTCATGCTCCATCTTTCGAAATTTTATCACAAACACAATCTCAACCTTCATCTGTTAAAGTTAAATCTAGATCAGGGAAATCAACAATAGAAAAAAAAAAACATCCAAAGGAAACGTCAAGAAGAGAAAAGGGAAAGAAAAGAAAAAAGTAGATGAATCTGAGAAAAGGACGAAAGAAAGAGGAAAGAAAAGGAAAGGAAAAGAAATCGAGGAATCATCAGATTCTGAATCTGATTTTGTGGAAGAGTTGATAAAATCAAAATCCAAAAAACCAAGAGCATCTGAAATCGGTACTTCACATTTATAAGAAGAAGAAGAAACAGTTAAACCCAAAAAAAGTTCAAAGGTTAGTAAAAGTTAATTTTTTAAAACTTTTTTATGTTCTGTTATTTTTATTTTCTGTTATTTTGGTATAAAATAGTTAAAATACAAATTTTGTGTAAATAAATAATGTATGAATTGTGTATGATTCACTGTATGAAATTTTTGTGTAAATAAATAATGTATTTTTTATGTATGATTCACTGTATAAATTGTGTATGATTAACTATATGAATTGTGTATGATTCACTGTATGAATTTTGTATGATTCAATGTATATATAAAATGTGTATGAATTGTGTATAAATATAAGTTTTGATACTGTTGAATAGTAATATCCATAATTAGTTATACTTTATATTTTGATTGGTATTCATTATGAGTGTTGTCATCCATTTGACAACACAATTGCTATACGTGTTTCAAATCGCACACCGAGAATCCTGAACTGGAAGACATGGAATGACGTCATTTTTTTTACGATTTGAAGAAAACAATTTTCAGAACACATGGGAATCAGGTATTTTTCTTACAATGTTATTACATTCATTATAAATCATTATACATCATACATTTTTTTTATGTAGCATAAATTCAGAAATATTGTCTTCTCTGAAGAAGAGTTAAATCTAATGGACGAAACCATCTTAAATCAGTCCAGCAGCCACCATGATTCAGAAAATCCCAGATCATCGGAAAATCGTGCTGTTGATAGTGAACATAAAGTTCAAGAGTTGAGAGCTGATATTGCAGAGGTACAAGTAAAATATTCAAATAAACATAATTTTTTTTTGAAATTACAGTATACATATCAAATACTTATTTTTTTAATTAACTGGTTAAGGCAGAGTTGAAAGAACTCAAAATCACTGTAAGTTCCAACATATTTTTATATAATTAATATAATGACTTTATAAATTATTCATGTATAAATTTTTTTATGTTCACCGATATGGTTCACAAGCACATGGCTGATATCAAGGTGTATGTTGATAACTCCACCAAAATGATAATTGATGAGATTCGATTGTCAAGAGGAGAACAAATGCCCGAAGAACAACCAGAGGTATATATATCTGTGTATACTTTATGTATGAATTTTGTTTGAAAAATATATAAATTCTGTTATTTTTATTTTCTGTTATTTGTGTATAAAATATTTAATATATAAATTTTGTGTAAATAAATAATGTATGAATTGTGTATGATTCACTGTATGAAATTACAGATTTCTTCATATTACAATCTCAATTGCTGAAACATGTATTTTTTATGTATGATTCACTGTATGAATTGTGTATGATTAACTGTATGAAATGTGTATGATCCACTCTATGAATTATGTATGATTCATTATATTATCACTGTATATATAAAATATGTATGAAATGTGTATAAATTTTTTTGAATCAAGTTTTTTGATACTGGTGAATAGTAATATCCATAATTAGTTATACTTTATGTTTTGATTTGTATAGTTGGTGTTGAATATATTGTGTATAAAAGAATGTTGTAAGTTTGTTTGAAATGTGTATGATTATATTGTATTATTTTTTGTATACTATCTGTATAAATTATGTATTTTTCAATATTATGTTGTAAGTTTATTAGAATTGTGTATGATTAATTGCACTAGTTTTATATTACATGTGTATGAATACATGTTTCAGGAAAATGCCAACCATCATGCTGCACAATCTGATCCAACAGATATGCCTACAGAGACAATTGGACAACAAGTCCAAAGTTCAAACACAGCTGGTACGATATATTCATTTTTATCATATAAATGAAAATTTTAAAATATTTTATTAATTAACAATTTTTAATGTATATGCAGCTCAAAAGTCAACGGATGATTGTTTAAATGTTGATGCATCTACAACGTCAAAATCAAAACCACCAACATTGGACGATTATCCTGATTTTACCATGACACAAATAATTGCCCTTGATCCGATTCTTAATGCCACCACGACTCCAAATGTGCGAACAAGACACAAGAATGTGGGTAAATACGATTCTTCTCCTTATATCAGAATGTCGGAAGGAGAAAGCAGTTCAAATAGAGTACCTACATTCTTTCAAATCTAACATCCATTCGAAAATCACAATGGGTTTGATGTACCAGATGAACTGATTGAGGAGTTCAATAAATGGATTTTCAAAGATGTGTCGAGCAGGCGTGGCAGGTAATTTGAACAATGATAAAAATTATTTTATTTAATTTCTGAACTACTAAATTAATATAACACTTTTTTAAACATATACAGAAAAGCAGCATATTCCAAGATTAAAAACACATTTCATCCTCAAATGGACTTTGACGTTGTCAAAATCGGAGAGAATGATTTTTTTCACATATTGAGTCAACCAGGTAGACCTTGGGAGGACGGGATAAGACCTTTTTTCAACTAATTATTATGGTTTTGAGTTGCAGTGATATATGTATGAATATTTTCTGTATGAAATATGTGTGAACAGTGAATGAAACAGATAGGTATTTTTTTTTGTTACAACAACATATTAATACAATAATGTATTATCTCCGAAAGAAGGCAAAATACTCCCAAACAGTCACTTCTTACAGTACTGTTGATTGTTGGTTTATGGCATGGGTTGATAACATTAAGAAACAGTGGAGACAATCACAATGTGACATGAGATGCATATCACCGGACCATGATGTTGGACAATGCATTAGAGGATATAAGCTGCTTGCTAACATTCCGTGGGATAGAGTTGACGAAGTAATCATCCCAATCAACATCAATGACAAATTCAATTGGTTTCTTGTTGTATTCCGAATCAAAAGTAGATGTCTATATGTATATGATTCGATGATGGGATGATCTGTTCATTCAAGGAAAGTCAAAGAAGCTGTTGATAAGCTTGCAACCATGATTCCTTTATTTCTGACGAGCACAGGTTTTTATGGCAAAAGGCTTGATTTGTATGCGAATAATCTCCCTGATTATCAACAGAAGTCTCACTCTGAACCTCTAAGTATCAAGAATGTCACACATGTTCCTCAACAAGAAGAAAGTTCAAAGTATGTATATTTCTTACATTATTTTTATTCATTTTAAATTGAAATTGCTATATATTTATTATAATTTTTTTTTCAATTTGTTTACATTGATTGTGGTTTATACACATCTCTATTTGCCGAATACATGAGCAATGGTGTTTTTGATATATCACATATTGATATTGATTCAGCATATCATCGTCAAAGATATGCTACATTACTTTGGCATTATGGAAAATCAAAGAATGATGAAGGCGCAATCAGTGAAAGTGAAGTTACAGGAACAGTTGCTAGCAAGAAGGGTGGACCTCGAACGCATAAAGAACAAGTTATGGACACCACCAATTATCCTACTCCAAAATTCCGTATCAGGAAGTAGAAATCATCATGGCACAATGCACATTTATTTGACTGACTTGTTTTTTTTTTAACTTATGAACAATTTATGTATTTTCCCAGTTTTTTTATTATGACTACTCTGATGGTTTTATATAAATTATTACTGATTATTACTAAATGTGTCTCACTTTAACATATATGAACACTGTATGAATCATGTGTGAAAATAATATGAATTATGAATGTCATATTAAAATTTGATATATAGTACATAGTAATGTTAAATTATTCCATAAATTTGTTTTGCATGAATACTATACACTTTCAAATACAAATAGAAACATATATTAATTACATTACTGGTATGAATACTGTATGAAAAATGTATCAATTATATCATACAATTATACATTAATAAATGTGTATCACCATCTTGCATGCATTATTCATACTAGTAATATACATACAATTTGTTTATGTTTGTAGTTTTATTATGACTACTGATGATTTTATATATATTATTACTGATTATTACTAAATGTGTATCACTTTAACATATATGAAACTGTATGAATCATGTATGAAAATCATATGAATTATGAATGTCATATTAAAATTTGATATATAGTACATAGTAATGTTAAATTATTCCATAAATTTTTTTTGCATGAATACTATACACTTTCAAATACAAACAAAAACAGATATTAAATATATTACAGGTATGAATACTCTATGAAAAAATATATGAATTATGACAAATTATAAAATATATTTTTCAAAATACAAACAGAAACAAATTGTAAGTATATTACTGGTATGAATAATGTATGAAAACTGTATGAATTATAACATATTATAATTTAATATGTTAATATATGAACAGTTGTATATATAATGTATGACATTTGTATGAATAGTAATATTATTCAATAAAAAAACATTTTATAACAATGTAATGCCTCAAAAACACAGATTTAACATTACGACATCATTGTTTTTGTACAGGATAATTTGAACAAGTCTTCCTATTGTGTCCAACCTGATGGCATCTACTGCATGTGCTTTTTGTCTTCTTGAATTTCACATCTGCGAATCCCTTCCACCGTTCAAGTTTGGGTCTTCCTGCTGCTCTTTTTGGACCAGGCGGCATCAATTTAGGATCTGAAATATAACTTGGTATATCCCATGTACTCTTGCACGGGATAGGCTCGACAAGAATGTCATAAGCATCTTTGAAATTCTTGAGGCTATAAAAAGCAGAACAGAAATCTGCTTCATGTAATTTCCTGTACCGGAGAACAGCAATTGCATGACCACATGGTATCTCATAATGTTGAAAGCTTCCGCAACTACACATCCTTGTGTTCAAATTTACTATGTATTTCTTTGCTCCTTCAGCTACAGCATGCATATCAACAGTTGAAAGTATCACCTGTGTAAAAAAAAAATTTATACATGCTGAAGATTAGTATGAATTAAAAATACAATACAGTGAAAAACATACCCTCATATTGCACGACAACGTAATACTTTTCTATAGATAAACATCATATTTTTTTTGTCAGATTAGATGTAGTCTTATCAGCCTCCTCATTATGCTTGTGAATCCACCTCTGAATTGTCACCCTCATAAACTCAAGAAGTGAAATCAGCGGTAACCTCCGTGCTAATCTGTTAACATTATTCAATGACTCCGCGATGTTTGAAGTCATGGTCCATGTGCGCTTACAATTCGAGTAAGCTCTTGACCATTTGCTATAACCAATATCAAATAAGTATGGTCGTATTCGCGTATCTATCTGATCTATTCTTCCCATAATTGTCTCAAACTGTTGTTTTGTATAAACTTTTGCCAATGAAAAGAACAACATCTTCAAATCTTCAGTATTTCTATTGAAATTCTTCAAAACATTGACTGATAAATGCCATATGCATGCATAATGTTCTGATTCAGGATATACATTTGTTGTCCCTTTCCATATGCTTTCATTTCTGTCTGACATAAAACACATATTTTGTCTAACTCCATATGCTTCTCTAAATTGCTCAAAGAACCATATCCATGAAGCATCATTTTCAGAATCTACTATCGCATATGCCAACGGAAGTATATGACCTGCTCATTAATTTTTTTTAAAAATATCACACAAATCAAAAATATCATTCATATATTTTTTTCATTATATTATATAATTAGAAAATTATATAAGCTAATATTTTACCTCCCGGATCCAATGTGCTTGCAGTTAACATTGTACCACCATATGAACATTTTAATGCAGCACCATCAACAACTACAATTGGCCTACAATATTCCCAGCCCTAATACATGCTTCTAAAGCAACAAATGCATATAAAAATGTATCATCTTCATTCCTTTTTATTTTCAAAACAGATCCTGGATATGTTTGCTCCAAAATGTAAAAATAACCTGAAAATAACAGTCCAATTCATACATAAAAAATACATAGTTTATACATAAAAAATACACATAACTGTTACTGTATAAATTTATCATTATTTTTGAAATTACCTGAAAATAACAGCCCAATTCATACATAAAAAATACATATTTTATACATAAATAATACACGAAACTGTTACTACACAACAAAATAAACAAATGTTTAAATTTATCACTATATTCGAAATTACTAGGTAATCTTGCATAAGATTCTGCTGGATCTCCTCGCACCAACTTTACTGCTTTTTCTTTAGCTCTCCATGCCTGTATGTATGTCAACGAAACACCATGCAATTTCAACATATCATCAGCTACATCTTTAGGAGTATATACCTTAGATGGATCAATATAATTATCCATTATCAAGACAGCTACAACGTCAGTTATCCCTTGACGTCTGGCATAAAATCTTTCTCTAACACAACATGTATGCTGAGCAATATACTTCCGAACTTTGAATAAACTAGATTTATTCAAACTAGATGCCCTCATCATCCAAGAACAACTCTTAGAAATACAATTCAGATGATAACTGTTACAAAATTTAATAAAATATACATTACAATATATATACATTGTAACAAAACAAAAAAAAAAAATTAAACTTACTTAGATGCATTACAACGTGCAACCCGAAAGTTGAACTTCTTAACAAGTTCAACATGCCTCATAACCTCCTTAAGGGTTTCTTTATTATTATAAATCTGATTTTCAGCTACAAATAAATTAGAATGATCACATATTATATCATTATCTACTTCACTATTATCATTGACAACTCCGTCTAAATCCATTCCGATCAAATGGATAGAATTGTTGGAGTATAGATCTATGTTATTCCGTGGTAATCTAACATCAGAATTTATTATATCATTAACTATAACTCTATGACATTTGTTATACTGCCCACAATCTTTCAAAGTGATGCATAATGGATATTTTGTAAAAAAATCCAAATTCACCCTCATCTGATCTCGATAAACCTTTACCCCAACATCATTATGAATTTTTATAGGTGGACACATTTCGCTAACTATATACTTTATCTCAACAGAATTTAGATTTTCTTCTATGTTTAGCTGAGTTACTATAGAATTAACTAAACCAGTATAAAGAGTAGAAGTATCGTATAGGATGCCCTCCATTTCAAAGTCGACGTATTTCCCTGTTTCACAACATTAAAATTACATTCAGTGCATCCCATAATAAAATTAAAAATTTATTCATACATAATTAACACACATTTCATACACAATTTATATACAAGTCACTGTTTATCACACACTTCATACACTTCGTACAAAAATAATACACACTTCATACACAATTTAATACACAATTACTACACTGTTTATACACTATTGTAATTTAATAAACAATTAATACATTGTTTATTACACACTTAATACCATTTTATACAAAATTAATACACAAATCATATACTGTTTACCACACATTTCATACAGTTTGTACAAAAAATAATACACACTTTATACATAATTTAATACACAATTACCACACTGTTTATACACTATTATAATTTAATACACAATTAATACATTGTTTACTACAAAATTAATACACAAATCACACAAAATTATATACAAGTCACTTATATATACAATAACAAAATTTTAAATTAATACAAAATTAAAACAATTTTTATACATACTACGTACTACACAGAATTCATATATATATTACAAATCAATAATAGCTACGTACAACTATAAACATTGATTTTCGTATATATTGTTCATACACTATTTATATACATTAAAATACAGAATGTATACATTATTAATACAAAATGACAGTTATTGTTCTACTGTTTCAAAAACAAAAAATTTGCTAAATTTATCAAAAACTGTAAAATTTTAAATTTTAACCAGTAATCACATTTACCATCATTCTTCGTTTTAATTACACATGAAAATACATTTAATATTACGAAATTTTTATTAGTAGAAACACTGAATTAATGTTTCACAAAAAAAAAATATCAATTTAACATATGCAATATAACATGGGGAAAAAACGACACATTACTAAAATATTTAAAAAAACTAACCTGATGAATTCTATTTGCCACCATGTTTAATTAAAATTGACACAATTTTCTCCATCAAATCAAATCTAAACTTTTTCAACCTTCAATTTTAATTGTTTTTCCAAAAAAAAAAAACGATACAATATGACAGAATTCGAATATATGAATATAGTTCAATTTCTGGAAAAAAAATGAAACACGTTTATGGAAAGAAAGATAACACAATAGAATTTTTTTAGGATAAAAAATCAAAAATAATTACCATTAAAAACGGATTGAGATGATTAAGGTGCATATCTATAATTAATATATTTTAAATTCCCTTAAAAGGTGCACATTTGGTTATCAGTTAAAAACAGTAACTACATTCACGAAAATTATCCAATTTTAATTACTCATTTTTTAATTTTTTTTCTTCCTAATTTACACTTATATATGGTTGTTCTATAGAAAAAAATAATTTCATTGGTGGTAAAAGTTTATATAATAACAAATAAAGCTATTAAAAGTTTGTAAAATTGGGCCGGTTAGGTTATCACCCGTTGCCTAACCCGTTTTAACCCAACCCATTTTGGCTTAAATGAATTTGGATTGAATTGAATCTTGACATATTTATTTTCTTGACCCATTTTAACCACCCAAATTTAACCCAACCCGTTCAATTTGCCACCTACATCTCACCACCCCAACACATTTTTACCCCTCCTTTCTTCTTCCACCACACTAGCAACTCTCCATGACCATCAACGTCGCCATAAATTTATTATATCAACGCAAGAATATATTTATATTTCCTTTTTTAATCACTTAATATTCTTAAGACCATCTTCAAGCCTACTATATTTTACTCTCCATTCTCTATATTTGGAGAGTAAAATAGAGAATGTCCTCTCCAACCACTTTCTATTTTACCCTCTACTCTTCAATTATAGAGAACTGAGGGCATCTTCAACCCAATCCTCTATTTTATTCTCCAAATATCGAGGTCTCTATTTTTTTCAGACAACTAATTTCAATCCAATTCTCTATTTTACTATCTAAAAATAAAAAAGAATCTATCTCTTCAATATTATATTATTATTTCTATTTCATTCTCATTTTCTTATTTCATAATATAAATCATTTATTTCTTTTTTTCTAAATAATTACTTTATATAATTTTTAATGTGATATAAAAGTACATTTTATTCTAAATTTTTAAATAACATAAATTTCACTAAAATATAATATAATCTATAAATTATGGGACAAATCCAAATAAAAGTGACATACAATTACATAAACACTCAATTTTAAAATTATTATGTTGCTCCCGTAAATGCTCTATTAATGCATTACGGAGTTCAAAATGAGCACTTTTGTCCTTACTTTTTTTTGTCTAGCTAAAAATTGTTTAAACCGAAGATTTTCATCTACCACCATTTCTATGGTTGGAGTTGGAGCCTCTACGACGTCTTGAATTGGTGCATTGAGATCACATTCATCTTCAAATATCATGTTATGCAGTATAATAAATGTAGTCATTATATCATGCAATAATGTCATTCTCCAAAAATGTGACGGCCTTATAATAATTGCAAAACTCCAAATGCACGTTCAATATTTTTTTCGGCACGATTCTTGTTTCATCGCGAAATATTTCTTCTTTTGAAAATGAGAATCAAGAATACTTTGAACAATTGTAGACCATCTAGGATATATATCATCAGCTAAGTAATAACCCATATTGTATCTTTTTTTCCTTGAATAACATAATAGGCGGGAGGCACATGTGATGACTATATAACATTAATATCGTTATTGCTGTCAGACAAACCAAAATAAGTATGTCATATGTCATGTATTATATTTTATTTAAATTTTATGTTATACATTGTATTATTATTTTGTATTTAAATTATCATATCATGTAGGTATTTTTAAATTAAATTTTTCTTCTTCCCGTTTTAATTTTGTGTATTCTTTATATTCTAAATTAATAACAAAATAAATTTTATTATTTTTGGTGAAATTATAAAAAAACATTAATTTGAAATTAAAGTAGTATATATTCAATAATGTATTTTTAAAAACATTATATTACGTTTAAAATGACTTGTGAATATTAGATACTGAATTAATGAAACTATATGTAAAATAATATGTTAATTGGAAATTAATTAATGGAAATAATAATAAAACATTGAAAAAGTAAAACAGAGAGTGTGAATTGTAATTCTCCAAATTTGGAGAACTACTATTCAACTCTCTAAATTTGGAAAATAGCGAGTGATTTGGAGTTGGGTTGGAGTGATTATTCTCAATTTTACTCTCCAAATATAGAGAATGGAGAGTAAAATAGAAGTGGGTTGGAGAAGGTCTGAATAGTAGTTTTCCAAATTCATACTTTCTATTTCACTTTTTGAATATTATATTATTATTTCTACTTTTTTCTAATTAACATATTATTTTTTATATAAGGTTATTGATTTAAATCTCTAATATATGCAATTCTTTTTAAATTTAACATAACATCTTTTTTTTTTATATATATATATACTACTTTCATCTCAAATTATTAATATTTTAAATATTTTTTAAATTTTCGTCACTTTGTGATAAAATTTGATGTTATATTTAATTTTCATTGTGAAGAATTCACAAAATTTAAATGATAAAATAAAAATTTTAATTTAAAAATATAATACATAACATAATAATTTAAATACAAGATAACAATAGATATGATGCATAACATAATAATTTTAAAAATCACAACAATAATTTTGTAATCCGATAAGTCATTTCTAGATTTAACGATATTCGAAAAAGGAATTAGTGTATGATTTAAAGAAGTTTTGATTGTGATTGTCGTTTTGCTTGTTGATTTCTTTTTTCAATTATTTGTAGTTATTCTTTAGAAATTTAAAATAATATATAATTTAATATTAAATAAAAAATTAAAATTTTATATTATATGAAATTATATAGGATGATTATTCATAAAAAAGAGAAAGAAAAGATTTATACTATGGAATAAGAAAATAAAAAGAAATAAAAATAATAATATAATATTCAGGAGAGAGAAAGATTTTTTTAAAAAGAGAAATAGAGAATTGAATTGGAGTTGGTTGTCTGAAAAAATAGAAAACTTTATATTTGTAGAGTAAAATAGAGTTTAGGGTTGGAGATGCCCTAAAAGGCACCATTCAAAACACATCTATTTTATTAAAAGAAGCATCTAAAGTTCAACTATAATTGATAAACTAAAGATCTGAACTATCAAAGCTTTACTTAAAACAATAAGGTAAACATAGGTGCAATAAGTTGCACTTTCTCTTCCTATCATAATACATTTCTGCCTTGTTATCCTCTACGCCTCTAGAATTTCTATAATTTAATTGATAAAAATCAAAATGAAAAATAATATTAGAAACAACACATTCCTATGAAAATCCATCTAGTGAATAACTAGTGATAGAGTCTGAAGACAAATATAGGGCTCTGGAGGTCTAGGAAGTTCTTATCTTCATTCAGAGACTCTATGTATATCTCTTCCCGTGGTTCTTCATTCACTCCGGTCTGTGTGGCATATTCCAAACCCATTTCGTAGTCCACCTGAAACACAAAACAGTGAAACCATATCGAATTTCGTTCATCCAGATCCTTCTTGACAAAATATAGCAATATTAGCAGGTTGTGGGGAACCATATAGCCGCAATCAGGTTCATCATACCACTTTCTTTGTCAAATTCAAGAGGCAAAAACAGCATTTGGTCAACTTGAAATGTAGAAGTACTTGACCATAATGTCATACATAAACTTCTCTGCTCTAGAATAACATCTATACGAGGAATCATACCTTTTCGACATGCTGAGCAAGCTTTTCTCTGAATGTATCTTTTGTTAATGAATTAACTGAAACTTGTTTTAGTAGGTCAGCACTGTCATCCCTGAAGCGTCTCTTTTTTGATGCATGCACATTTGTCGTCTGTTTTAGGAGATCATATATAGCAGCGGTAGCACTAGGAATATACCTGCATCCAGCAGAAAATGGTATTAGATTTGACTGATAAAACATAAATTACTAATTAGAACCTTAAATGATCGCTTACTTGCTCAGATTCCGCTTCCTTTCCTGCTGCTCACGAGCATGAATCCTTTTTACAATTTTTGATTTGAGCTGATTGCAGCATTGCTTAATAGCTGTCTGGAACATTGATTCTGTTAGCGTACTGAAAAATTGCTTAATAATTTGTTAACGGCAGACAATAAAAATTACCTTGACAGCAGAAGCAATCTCACTTATGTCATCTCCAATATACTCCTTGCCAGTCCCTTTAAAGGGGATTTTGGTGCTAACAATGCTCACAAAGACACCAATTTTGTCTTGTGTTTGGTTGATCTTGTAACTGTTCCAACTATAAGTGACATCTTATTACTGACTGCTGTTCAATTTGCAGCAATATTCACACCCTCGCCCAAAAAGGGAAAACCCAAAAAAAAAAAGGAGAAACTACACCCCACCCAACCCCCACCCCCAAGGACTAGCAGAGTTTCTTAGTTACTTTATGAATGAGAACTATGAGCAACTTCATAGGGTCTTTAAATGCCTTACTTGATTCTCTTCATAGCAGTCCTTGTAACAACATCAGCACCTTGCTCAAAAAGAAGTGGAATCCGATTAGCAAATCGGAAAACATTCAGCCCCTAAAATTTAGTCAACCATAGTCAGTGAAACAATATAAGATCGATAAGTTTAGAAGACAAAAAAGTTGTAACAACGGGACTAAGATCAACTGCATCATCAGGCAATAAGCTAAGGGAAGCAACAAAAAGTTTTATGGATTAGAAATTTCTAACAGTGAAAGTTGCTTTTCTTTTCCTCTCTTTCTTTTCCACCGATCAGTTATTAGAAAAAGAAAAGAAACACTCATCATCCTACAAACAGAAGTTCATCTATTTATTACACTGATATGGGAAGAGCAGAGGATCTGCCTAAAAATTACTTGTTATAGCTCCTAGGAAATATATCATTAACACCAGGTAATTCCCTCCAAATCCTCACCATATAGTAATGTCAAGCTCATAACAAAGAAAAAGAGTTTGGTCATCATATAGTGCGGAGCTTCCACAATCATTTGATCAGGTTCTTTCAAAAAATCAATTTAGGCTGTTCTCGGTTGTACCCGAAATACCAAACTGAAAAAAGTCATATCGGTTAAAAAGTCTAGGTATTCGGGAAAAAATTACAGGATACTGAGCTAATTTATGTACTTATTGATAATGGGTTCGGTGGTCAAGTATCCCAATATTTTAACCAAACCAGACCAGACCATTATATAGATAAGGGCTAGGGATTCAGGGTTGAGCCATTCACCATTTCACCTCAGCGCACATTCCTCTTTCTCTCGTCTCTCCAGTTGCTGTCTCTCTGGCTTGTTGGCAACACCAACTAAAGATTTGCATCCAATACTTTGGAATCTTTTGCTTCTAATATCAAAACTTACCTTCTCTTTTGATCCCACTTTCATTCCACAAAAATGACTCAAAGTTTGAACCATGACTTCTCTAGCTACTTCAAGAATTCAAGCTGAATTTGATTTGATTGAAATCAAAGCAAAAAACCAGATTGGATCCCTAACAAGCTCAATTTTCCTCAATTAAAAAAAACCTACTTGATTTTTGCAATACCTCCTGTCAAGAAAATGGAGTAAGCAACAGAGTACTTTGTTCAGAAAGTGAAAGATACCTTGGAGAAGAAATGCTGCAGAGGAGTAAGCAAGGCAAAGACCATGGGGAACATTTGCAACAGAGATTCATGTACGACCCAAACTGCTCGGAAAACCGAACCAACCGATATCTTATCAGTTCGGTTCACAGGAGAGCATATCTACAAACCAATGGCCGATTCGTGCAACTGGTTTATACAAATACCGACCCAACCAAACAGATAAACATATCCTAAATCAAATCATCTTTAAATACTTAACAAATGCAGATAAAGATGCGTTCTCATGGGTCCTTTGCTTCTAACATTGGAGATACAACATATTGAATAGATGCAATCAGTTTCAGGACTAAGAATATTACGTTCTCCATGTTTTATATACTTTACCATAAGGGAGATTCTTACTTGTTTGACATCTTTCCCACCAACACTCACTCCAGCTTCCACGATGAATGGATGACCTTCGAATACTTGAGCACTGGATAGAAGACATAGTAGCTTTTAACACTTAATGATTTGTATTGTCCAATCAAAGGATTCATCAAACTAAGTAGATGAAGAACTTAATATATGATCCAACCTTCCTGAAAAGGTTGCAACCATATCTGGGTGCAGCTCCTTTATAATGCCAAGACGTAGATTATATTCTCCAGCGGGACTTAAAATCTGCAATATGGCTTAGAAATCATATGCATGAGATAACTGGGAATCACCAAACATTTATAGTTTGGTGTTGCTAAAGGATATTGGAAAAGAGGCAAGAATTTCACAAAGAGGAACTTACATCACCACTGGGATCATCAAATTTGGCTTGACGAAACAACTGATGGATGCGAACTATTTGCTGTGGTGTTAGAGATTTAACTGACATTTTTGGGCTAAAATCTGGACCCATCTCCCCTAGGATGTAAAAGAATATTCTGTTTTAGATATAATGTACAATGAATGAAGCAAACCTTTTAGTTATGCAAGTGAATGAGTGGTAAACTATAATTATATGCATATAAGTACAAAGCATAGAAATGTTCATTATGATGTTGCTGACACTAGAAATTCCAATATCCATGACAAAGATTGGTTTATTAATGGTAGATGTGATGATAGTAAGTAAGGTTTTTATGAGAGAACAAAACACAAACCCATCAAAATGCAACTCTAGCAAGGCTGCGTTCAGTATATCACATGAATTCTCATTCGTCATGGATATTGGGATTTCCATTGTCAGCAACATCATAATGAATTCTCATTACAGTTCCAGAATCAGACTTGAAATATTACGATGGCAATCAACCTAACAGTAGGAACATAGTTTTTGTTTTTTGAGATAATACAGCAGGAACATAGTTCTCAACATATTACATATTTCACATGCCAGAATTTCCAGAGTCAGAATCAACCAAAACATAACATTCATGCAACTCAGATTTAGTTGTGAAACATATGTTTAAATTTGGCTTCCAATTTTAAAGTATAGCGGCTACCAAAGGAACTTAATGATCAAAATAAGACAATATTTGACCTCGTCAAGGTTTTTTTCTTACTTTGTTGTGTAGTCTGAATTCTTACCCGTTACCAGCCATCAATTTAAATTTTTTCTCTCTACGTTATTATTTGTTGAAGACGTAATATTAATTAAATAAAAGTATGTTCTATTAGCTTAAGCTAATAGATTAGGTGTCACACAAATCTACATGTTATCAGATTGGCTAAAGTCTTCCACTCAAGTCTCACTGCTGTCAAGTATCAAAAAGAACTTCACATGCTTGCCATGAAAAGAATCATGTAAGCATGTGAAGGGGCGTGTTGAAGGCACAATGTTTAGTATGCCTTCAATTTCAACATTATTCAACTACGACTTGCTACTCAAAAATTCGAAATAAGTCTTCGGAAATGATAGGGAAAAATTTGTTCCGAGCTCAGTTTTATTTTATATGATGTTTGACTAGACATTGAATTTAAAAATAGTTTGACTCTTGCATCATATCAGTGATAGCAAAAGCAATAAATGCCTTTTTTTATTACCAAGCAAAAGCAATAATGCTTGAAAAACTTCTTTTTTTACAAGGTAAATAAGTAATGATTGGAAAGTTAGTGCAATAAAGATGACATCATCTCAAATTTAAAAATGGAATGGTGAAACGAATTTGAATTCTTTAAAGTTCTAAAAGTTGTACTATAAATTAATTTGAGAATCCTATCTTGACATAACAAATTTTTTGAAACTGCATATCTTGACATAACAAATGTGATGCCCAAAAAACAGCGAGATCAGAAATAAGCTATTAGATAGAGTATTCACACTTAGTTCCGAGTTTACCCTTAATGAAGAATTGTATCAAACATTTTAGGACGTCATGAAACAGAAAGAATGTCATATAAATTAAAATGGAAGAGTAGTAAATTTGGGTTATCAATATTTAGTTATGCGAAGAGCATCTATAATATTTTTGTTATACATTATTAAGCAAAAAAGAAACAAGAATTTTGTGTTCATTGTGTTTAAGAAGACCTAGTTCACTGTATGATCTAAATTCAAAAAATACTTAACACCAGAATAAATAGGCTAGATCTCTTGGTTCACAGAGAAAGCACCATACTATGGTATAGGCTACCGAAGATACTAGAAACACTGTAACACCTACATTTTTAGCATCCCTTCAGTCTACCGACAGTTTACACATGGAAGATTTAAGGAAAATAAAGAGTAGATTACTTCAGCTTATAAGTTATTTATTTTTCCTATTTCTGTGTAGCAGTTGTTGCCACAAGGAGTTATTCCTCCACTTTCTCATTTCAATTCAAGTAGGAAGTTATTTCCTTGTTTTCAGATGGGTGGATAATCCACTAGTGTAATGATATGCAGAAAATTATCCATTTTTTGAGTACTTTAACTCAAGAGATTGCAGGAAAGAAAAATTCTTTTCAGACTCCTAAATCACTCTACATTAACTCTGATTTTGTCTAGCAGCATCCCATAACTAGATCCATTAGAGGACCGTCACATACACCTATCACATGTGTGTAAGATGAATTCAAATATACCAAAATAATATTAGACTATACGATTGTGCAGATTTTATGAATTCGCTTCATTTCACCATTCAATTTCACTTAGATTGTCATCTTTGTCCTAGGATGTGAATTGTCCATTATCAAAGATCTCATTCTTAATTTCTGATAAAACTCATAAATATATACGAGGCAGGAGTACGACTCCTAATTCCTAAACCACAAGAGAATTGAAACAAATAACTAACTATTAAAATATCTTAAAATAAAGAATTAATAGCAATAATTTAGAAGGCCTAAATATTAGAATAAAGAATTAATAGCAAGTTCATGTAGAATATATTTAACTATTGCATCAAAGTAATAGCATTCATCCCTTATATTTACATGGATATTGTATTTTATTTTAATGAGAAGTATTATTTATTTGCTGTTTTATCTATAAAATTTCCCCTCATGCTCAAAGATCACTTTCTTGACCTTCTCAATCACATGAGATGTAATTTTATCGGTAGTTTTTAGCATATCAAAAATTGGTTCGGTAAATTCCAAATAGTAATCAATACTATCTCCTCATTCATTATAAGAGATTTTATTTCACGAGTTTTGACTTCAATTACCTAATCACCCTTCCATGACCATTTTCTCCCAAAGACGATTTCACGATGCGATTCTGGGTGGTCATAATAACGCGTGAGACAAATCTTGTTTCACCAACTTTCAATAAACACAAATTCGAATGTTTTTGAAAAAGTGCATGTATCAAATTATGATTCACAACAAATTTCTTCAAACTACTCACTTCATTAAGTAACTCAAAAATTCATTTGCAATTAGTAAAGTGAGGTGATTTTTTCAAAGGTTGGCACATACTTTTGAAAGTTAAATACGAACAATGAACACAAGGAGTCCAAAATATATGAGAAAATTTTGGCTCCACAATAGAACCGTCAAGTTTCAAATTACTTGCATTATCCGTAATAACTTGAACGATATTTATTTGAACCTACATTTTCTATTGGTTCAATAAATAGTCAGCAATATATTCTCCATCTTAAGATTCCTAAAATTGATTGAATTTAAAAACATTGAACCTCCACTAGGTGATGCCATTATATTGATCAAAGGTTGTCTTTTAGTGTCGGACCATCCATCCAAAAAGAATCAAGAATTCTTTATTTTCCCATGTATCTTTAATTGGTTGTAACTTTCTATCAATGTGTATCTTTTCTTGAGCTAAAAGAGTTGTTCTCAACCTATTATATGATGGGGGAATATAATCGTGAATGCAATTTTCAACTAGAAACTCCAATATTATTTAAAATAAGGAGAGTTTGCAAAGTTGAACAATAAATTTGATGCGTAGAACATTCTAGCGACTAATTTGTCAACCGTGTTTCTCTCATAGATGCCGAAGGATTTCCCTATAGCTTCACTCTTTCTTCTTTTTTTCTGTTTGAAGTTATCAGTCCCCTCCGGAGTGATACATAATCAACTTTTTTTCATGCATCAACTTGAATCTTGTTCATACTTCAAAGCCGCAAATATATCACCACTAATTTCTAATATATAACTCCATGCCCCGATAATCTTCAGAGGTGTGTTTTCACTCTATTATATAATCCCGTAACCATAAATAGTCACATGACCATATTCTATTTCCACCCCCATTTGGAGCAACCAAAATAACTTTCAAATGACTTCATAATGGTTTATCATCAAAATCTACTCCTACATTTTTTGTGGGTCTAATCAAATTCTTGTCGTTTTAACTACTTGATACAAATACCATCTTGTTGAATAAAGAGAGAATTCTTTTTTGCTAACAAAGAAAATGAGAAGAAAAGAGACAATGGTGTTTTTCGTTGTAGGAGGGAAAAGTTGGTGAAAATGAAAAGATTACTGCAAAAAGAGTCTTTTGATGCTACTCGAAGACATTTTGGGCTTCCCTTATTGATATCAAGGATCTTGTCTTGCTAGATCACTTAATTCTCCTATCAATACAAGTGCTTTAGGGATCCCATCTTGCTAGATCGTTTGAGTCTTTTTTATTAAAACAAACTTTGAACTATCGAAATACTAGAAATGTAAGTATATGTTGGTAGGAAGTGGGAACTAACGTTTGACTTAACCAGACAAATTAACGACTAACAAAGTTTGTTCACTAAGAAAATTATATCTTTCTTTGTTCAGCAAGAAGGCATTTGCATCAAGTAGTCAAAAAATAAAAGACTTTTATGAAACCCACAAAAAGTGTAGGAGTAGATTTTGATGATAAACCATTATGGAATCATGTGAAAATTATTTCGGTGGCTCCAAATGGGGGTGGAAATAGAATATGGTCATGTAACTATTGATATAAAATAGTTACAGGATTATATAATATTGTGAATACACACCTCTTAAGATTATCGGGTCATGGAATTCAAATATGTAAAGAAATTAGTGGTGATATATTTGTGGCTTTGAAGATGGAGCATGAACAAGCCAAAAGAAAAAGAGCATCAATTCAAGTCGATGCAAGAAAAAAAGTTGATTATGTAAACTGATTTGCTTCAACAAAAAAAAAGTTCCGAGAATGGAGCTATAGGAAAATTATTCGGCATCTATGAGAGAAATACGATCGACAAATTAGCCGCTTCTATGTCCTACGCATCAGGTTTATCGGTTAACTTTGCAAACTCTCTCTATTTTAAAAAATATTCAAAGTTTCTAGTTGAAAAATCATTCCTGATTGTAACCCTCATCATATAATAGGTTGAAAACTACCCTTTTAGTTCAAGAAAAGACACATATCAATAGAAAAGTTACAATCAATTAAAGATGCATGAAAAAAGAAAGAAACCACGATCTGTTCGGATGGATGGTCTTACACTAAAAGACGACCTTTGATCAATATAATGGCACCATCTAGTGGAGGTCCAATGTTTTTAAATTCAATCAATTCTAGTGGGATCGTAAAAGATGGAGAATATATTGCTAACTTCTTTATTGAAGCAGTAGAAAATGTAGGTTCAAGTTATCACAGATAATGCAAGTAATATGGCACTTGTCGATTTTATTGTGGAGCAAAAATTTCCTCATATATTTTGGACCCCTCGTGTTGTTCATTGTTTGAATCTAACTTTGAAAAGTACATGTCAACCTTCGAAAAAATCACCTTACTTTATTAATTGCAAATGGATTTTAAAGTTACTTAGTGAAGTGAGTAATTTGAAGAACTTTGGTGTGAATGCCTTGGCACATGCACTTTTTTCAAAAACATTCGGATTGTGCTTATTGAAAGTTGGTGAAACAAGATTTGTCTCACACATTATTATGACCATCCAAATTCGCAAACTGAAATCGTCTTTGGAGTAAATGGTCATGGATGACGAATGGAAGAATTATAAGGGGATAAGAGAATTGAAGCCAACACTCGTGAATAAAATCTTTTATAATGAACGATGAGAAATGGGATAGTATTGACTACTACTTTGAATTTACGAAACCAATTGTTGATATGCTAAGAAGAGCCGATATGGATGGTCCAAAATTACATATTATGTGGGACTCAATGATTGAGAAGGTCAAGAAAGAAATCTTTGAGCATGGGGAAAAATCTCATTTCCGATAAATCAATTTTTTTCGATACTATTCATGATATTCTTGTGCCTAGGTGGAACAAAAGCAACACACCTCTTACATTGTATGGCACATTGGTCGGTTTCCAAATATTATCGTGAATTATCGCTGCAAGGAGAATGGATTCGAAGGCTAGCTCCTAATGAAAATAAAGAAATTTCATTGAATAGAGTCAAGTGCTTTCAAAGGTACTTTAAAGATTTTAATGAAATTGACCAAGTCTCATCGGAGTATGGATCATTTTGTAGCGGAAGTGGTTATTTAGTAAGCCTCATGTGATTAAAGGCTATGATGTAGGAAGATTCTCTTTCTTGGTGGGCAAATCATGACGTCTCAACTCAACTTTTGCAACAATTAGCTTACAAGTTGCTTACTCAACTGCTTCTTCCTCTTGTTTGTGAAAGAAACTGGAGTACATATTCTTTGATTCACAATATCAAGAGAAATAAGTTAGCAACATCAAGAGCCGAAGATTTAGTGTTTGTACATTATAATCTCCGGTTGTTGCCTTGCAAGAAAGAAAAATATATATAAATAGGCCAATCAAATATTGGAATGCTGATATGTCTATATTTTCTTTATTATTTTCCTCAATTATTTATTCCGCATGACACTTTTTTCTCTTTATATGAATCTTCTAATATATTTTTCTTTTTAATTTGTTATAGGTGGAGATCAATTTGATATTGATGAGACAACTAATGAACTAACCGAGTTATAAATAGACAAACCTCAAATTGAAGGTGTAATATTTGAGGAAGAGTTTGAAGATTAGGAAGAAGTTGAAAGAAGATGCGGAAGAGTAGTGAACTTAATTAAATAACATGACAATTGACAATATTGTGTTGTTATGTTAGTTATGAGTTAAGTTGAGACAATCCCCTGTGTTTTTGTTAAATAGTATTGTTAAAGAATGACAGAAGTCCAGAGAGAGCACACTTATATTATTTAATTATATTCTCAACACGCTGCCTCACATGCGGGCCTGAATTTTTTTTATGTGCCAAGCACATGGAAATTCTTTTTAATTTAGGTGGCAATGAGATACGATCTCAGGACCTTTGTCTGCTCTGATACCATGTTGAATGTGTAACCATCTCATGTAACAGCTTAAGCTGTTAGAGAGAGCACATTTTTATTATTTAAGTATTTTCTCAACAAGTTGATTTGAACTTGGTGAATTGAAAATTGATTTTTAATTATGAATATCTAGATTGTGGATAAATACCTTAATGTATATCTTAAATCTTAATAATTTTAGTTTTTTCACTTTCACTTTGTTTCAAGAGTTACTACCTTGTTCTAAGGTTAGTTTTTTTCAATTTTTTTAATTCTTCTAGTTATATTTATTCTATTGTCAAGTGTACTATGCTTTTAATGTTTAGTTGCTATTTTGTTGTGTTTTTGTAGTAAGAATGGAAGACTAATCTCATGGAGAATGGAAATATTGAATTCTATAAAATTCAATTTATCACAACATACCTCTCAAATTTAGAATATCTTTATAACTATATTTTTATAATATCGAATATATATTTTAGCTGAATCTCCATAGTCGTATCCATACTCAATTCGCACCCCCAGGTCTTAAAATTTAGATTTTGCCAAATTCGACTCTCGAATTCGCATCTGTCTAGGATACCAACACCCGAGTCTGAGCAACTTAGCTTACATGTAAAGGAGGTAGCATTGGTTTTTTCCTTATTTTGTTCACTAATTAGTCAAACTAAAGATCATTTAGGAAGTTCGGCCTTTGCGATACTCCTAGAAAACATAGGTAAAAAGGGGAGAACAATTTAATGCGGTTATTTTGTGGCCAAACTATTACGGGTGTCATCTAAGTCTTGGTTTTCTATTTCTACTTCTTCTCCAACTCTTCCTCAAAATTAGCAAACCAGCTATTTAAGGTCTCATTGTCAACTTCATATTCAGAATTAAATTCTAAAATAGTGGGACGTGAAATAAAAAAAGTTTCATCAACATGAGTGTAATCACTAGTATTAATTTTAAATCTAGGTTGCAATTAAAACTACTTCTAGCCCTACTAGTACCAACGTGGGGGGGGGGGGGGGGGGGGGGTCTACATGGTTGTTTTAATTTTTTAAAAAATAAAATTCTAATTGTTGCGATAGTTCTGGTCAATCGAGAAAACCCATAGGACCCATTCTGGTAACACCTCCCCCCAAACGAGACCCTAATCATACTAAGCGTAATGGGTCTACCGGAACTGGTTTGGACCGATAATACATGGACCCCTTGCTTGCCTTAGTTAATATTCTCTTTGTTCCAATTTGTTTTGTCTAGTTTTGACTGGGCACAAGGTTTTAGAAAAGAAAGAAGACTTTTAAGTCTTGTGGTCTTAAACTAAACATACATAGAATCTATTAAAATGTCTTTTAATCTTTTGGTCTTAAACATGACATGTGAAAAGATAGAATGAAAGAATTGGTATGAAAAAAGAGATTCTTTTTAAGAGGGATTAAAAAAAGAAAGTAAGACAAACAAATTGAAATGGAGTGATACTTACGAGGTACAACATATGAAATTGTATTCAACTTGAAAGGACATATTTGGTTTGTCTAATGCAAATACTATTGCACAGGATGGTCGCAAGATGTGTTAGGTTGCTGCCATCTTCCATTGTTTTTGTTGGAGAGCCCTACTCTTAACGAGGTGCTAGTTCATAGACATTTAATTTTGAACGATCCAGGGAGAATTGTACTGTGCCATAATTCTTATATACAACTTTAGAGGTCGTATGATATGTACTATGAGGTCTAGCTACATGCATAAGACATGATACTAATATGTATCAGCTACTTTGATTCCCACATTGTTTGATACTTCCAAAACTTCATATATTTAATTGAATGAGTATCAACCACTTTACAGAATATTATATTGCATTGTTCATGAAAGGGTAGGATGTCATTGTGCTTTGCCCAGTATTAGTAACGCATTGTGAGTCGGTCACATGTGTACCCCCTAAATTGGGGGTGTGTATTAAGGAAATTGTATATCTTTTCCAACTGCATTGAGTCGGTGAGCAGTAAGTCACCGCTATAACAAACTGTCGTCTAATAGCGAACGAATAGAATGCAAGCAGTAGATAAACTATTTTCAATGGTCAAAAGCCATAGAGCCAACTAATTTTATTTTATCAAGGAATGCAGTCAGTTTCAAGTTCTCACCGATCAAACGTTCCGCATGAGACTTCCCAATGTTTACAAATTCATGCTGAAGGAACTGCAAAAGAGTCTGCTTTGATGTTTCCGTTATAAGCCGTTTGATAAGAAGTATGTCCACAGCTGATGGATGGTACTTGGTCTCAAGAGGAACTGAAGGCATTATGTCTGTTCTTCTGGTGAACCTTATAGTCACATTTTTCCTACGATCAATTCAGAACTAGAGTAAAACCGAAGAAAGCAGCAAATTTTACGAACTTAAAATTGTGGACGTGCTTCTAGCTTGCACAAACAAATTAATTAAAACAAAGGGGAAAAGAGAAGGGAGAGGGGTGAAGGGTCACAGGGGAGATAGAGAAAGTACTCAGGAGAATCTGATACAAATTGGAAAAGGAATTGAGCATAGGGCGTGATGACAGCCATTTGTCGCATATAATGCAATATTTTGGACTGTAAACACAGAAAGAAAAGATCAGTCTTCAGAAATATAGAAGGTACATTATTTGATTAAGTTTGCTTTCAATACATGAATGAGGTGAAACTGAAGAGAACATTTGTCACAACTATTCAAGAACTACATACGCGGTAGGTTGTCCAGTTCCCTTCAATAACAATCTGGATTTCAGCACCATGCCACCGTTCTTTGTTTTCCCGTTTTTCATGAATATGAATGTGAGGAACATTCCTGAAAAGGTGTATACAGTGATATAATCCCGTGTTACCATGCATTCTTAAATATATCTTTCTATTTCTAAGTCATCTCATACTTGTGAATATCAATATCCAGCCTACAGAATGAGGTATAATTTTGACTGTTCATGGAAGATGTAATCTCAATCGGAAGTCCTGTACTCATCTTGGACCAAATCAATGCCTGTAGAAATGAGAGAAAAGGATAAATTCTTAAATTATGCTCCACGCTGATATCCATTGAGGTCTGGATGAGCACAACTAAAATGGAAAGAAGAATTACAGGCTAAAATCACTGGAAGAAGCATTCTAACAGTACAAAAATATTTTTTTATTTCAGAAACATAATCCATCACCCTCACAACCTCCTCCTATGACAGAGAACAGAAACAAGATAGGAAATATAACACAAATAACTAAGGCACAAAAATATAGGATCAGAAGAATGACAGATGATCAGGTCAAGACCAATTGCTCAACATACCATCTTTGCACCAAGACCAAATTTCCCACGTGTCTGTTTCAATCCATACTTTGTTCCAGACAAAACTGCAGAAGCACACTTTATTAGAAAAACGATCATGTGTAGTAAAACAGACTTACAATATTCAAAGGTTTCCACTTGGATCTATGACAATCTTAGGAAAATATGTCCTAATAACAAAACTAGAGAGGCCAGTCTAAAACACCTTTGTGCTCCTCCCAATTGAAGCTCAAGAAAAAATGAAAGAAGTTGGAGCATGACAAAAAGCAGGAAAATGCAAAAGTTTCCATGGGTAAAATAACTGGAAATGGCAAGCACATCAAACCTCGTCCAAACATATTCGGGATATCATCATGTGGCATTCCTCTTCCATTATCCTATATTAGAAACAAAGTATAGTAATGAAAGTCTTTTAGGGAAGAACAAACTTCCACTAACATTTAATTCAACAATGTACTTTTCTTGTCTTGCATACTGAGAGATGAGTCAGCATATAGAAGAACAAAGAGAAACAGAGCATACCTTGCATGTCACCCTATAATACGATGCCTCCCTACCCTTAGCTGCCTTTGTAGCTGCAGGGTCTTTCACTTTCTTCCCGAGAGCAGCATTCTTCGCTTGAATCTCTAGAACCCGAGCTTCCTTGGCAAGTCTTTTCTAGACACAGTAGTTAGAAAAATATTTAACTAATGAAATTTGCTAAATGTCAAACAGTGAGCATAAGATATAAATCACAATGCCATCTAAGTGAGAGTAAATCACTGCTTACACACCTCACGAGCCTTTGCTGTCTCAAAATCATCATATAGGGCTTCATCTCTACGTTCATGGTCAGCCAGACCAATCATGGAATTAAATTTACTTCTACCAATCTCTTCACTACAGAAGCAAAACAAAAAAAAAAAAAAGACTAAGATTTGAAGAGAGGTTCCCATTCATGCATCTCTGTCAGCTCATTGAAGTAGTTACCTAAATTGGACAAAACAATCACTTACATGGTTATCTCTACAACTGGAAGTTCAGAGATGGATTCAGCAGAATCAAGTGCATTCTCAACAAGTTCTCTCACAGTAGTGTAAAGACATTTCCCAGGCTGAAAATTTGAAGAAAAGACTAACTTGATTAACAACGCATTTAGTGTATCATTGCTGAAATAAGTTCCACCACATGAAAATTTGAACTATTAAAAAAGGGAGAG
The DNA here is from genome assembly GCA_027789145.1 of Solanum arcanum. Taxonomy (NCBI): domain Eukaryota; kingdom Viridiplantae; phylum Streptophyta; class Magnoliopsida; order Solanales; family Solanaceae; genus Solanum; species Solanum arcanum. Next base: position 19,803,648 of record CM050933.1, read on the forward strand.
CCTCTTTCATTTAATGCCTTCAACATTCCCTTCAATGTGGTCGACTCTTTTTTGTTGGCTAATGGCAACAATGAGTAACCAGTTCCAAAAAAAAAACTGCACCTACTCTACTATCATTATGAACATAGGAACATCTCTTAAAGAGGGGGTACAACGATTCATTGATGAGTTATAAACAGTCCCATTATATGCAAACCACGGGGCATATGGAGGTTAATTTTTCAACCTCTTCTTTAGGAAAGGCACCTAAACTTTACTTAATTTTGAGGTACTAACTTCTGCTCACCAACACAACGGCTATTAACCAAGAGGAATATTAACTTCACTTTATCAAAATAAATTAACAAAGCAATATTTTATTAAAAACTAAAAATTCCATTTATAGTTCTATGGAGGCCATGCAACTTTTTTTCTCTTTCTTTTGCAATTACCCTTTGATTGCATTCATTTTTCTTTTCCACTAATCCTTGTGATTCTGCATTTTTTGTATTCTACTTCTCTATCAAGCTATTTCTGCTGGAACATCTCCATTATTTCTCTAAGTTCAGATTTGATATAAGTTGTCGAGGAAATTATTTTTTCTGAAAGTAAAACATGAATTCACTTAATATGATTAACTGTCATTGTAAGCAACGGTTGACTTAACGTTAACAATAAGTAACAACGCAACAGTTAAGCATTTAGACTTGGCAAAGTTTCCATTTGTATGAATGACATGCACCTTGCTTCAGTGCAGTACATACCTCACATTACAGCTAGCACATATCACTCAAATGCCAACAAGGCAATATTACTTAACTGACATCCTCAATCATCAAACTATAATGTATGGTTGCACAAAACAATTTGAGATTATAATATTAGAAAAAAGATCAAATTATAGGCATTCTAAACATACAAGAAACTCACATTGTCAAAACCCGCAATGTTCTTGTTATCTGCAAAGAACTCAGCGGGAGACTCTGCACAAATTTCAAACACAACATGAAAATTAATCCAGGTAAATGAAAAGGCGATAAACAATTAAGATTAGAAGATCAGCCTAGAGTCAACCAATAGACTAAAGAGATAGAGAGAGGACAAACTCTGTTTGAGAATGCTATCTTTAGGTTTTCGAGGGGTTTTCGATTTGCCCTTCTTCGCTACTTCTGGGCTCTCACTGCTTCTTCCAGACTCCATTTCTGCTGATTAAGAAGAATTTGAACTAGGGTTTTGCTTAAATTTCAAAATCAGCTAGGGTGTCGCTTAAACTTTAAAATCAGCTAAAGTTTTACTTCGTTTTTGTAAGCTTATATCTTCAGTGTTCATTTGGGAAGTATAACATCACTGTTATAAGGAATCTCCATCGATAGTCCTTTTTCTGACATTGTTAGAAAAAATGAGAACTAATCGGGTCGACTTCTGGATGGCCCTAATAAAAATGGGGCTTGACCCGATATTATGGCAAACACAGTCTTCCATAACATTGACTTAGATTAAACGGGAATAAGGGTCTGTTTGGAAAGTCATAAGTAATTGAAATTTTTGTAATTACTATGTTAATAATTATATAACTCAGTAATTAAGTTGATGTGTTTATTTGTTATAGTGTAATTATAGATGTATTTTTTGGATGTACAGTTATAATCATAAGATTATTGTATGTACAATTGTAATCATAAGATTGTATTAAATTTTAAAAATAAAAATTAATTATCTAAAATTAATAATCAATATTAGACAAATAAGAATTATTATAAATGATATTAAATTAAACATTTGTATATATTATTTTTAAAAGCATATTAATAAACAAACATATATTAACTAATATTATAAAAAAAACTATCTTCTTCAAATTAGTTTACTGTAATTAAATTAATAATAAAACTAAAAATACAAGATATTTAGAAATATCATGAAATATATGTTTGACAAAGAGATGGATATTATGAATATAATGTCATAAAGTATGAAAATATTTTGAAGATAATTTTATCAAGTCTAAGTGTCTAATTGAAAAATAAATGACTTGCAATGTCAATATCAAGTTAATGCTACTGAAACTAATGAAATTGAAAATATAATATAAGTTCTAAATTTTTTTAAAAAAAAAATTATATTATTCTTATGTCAAATTTCAACATGTTGTACATAAATATATTTCTTAAAAAAAGAGAAATGTAAATATATAACATTATTCAATAATGACTTCAACTTTACTTTTTTAAAAATAAAGATAAAATAAATATTATGAAAAATCGCATAAAATTGCAAGAAGTAAAGGTTGAGAATGAGAAGGAAATAAATGAATTATAAAAAATAAAAATATATATTTGTAGAAATTTTACTAGATCTGTTTGGAAAGTTATAAATAATTGAAACTGGTGTAATTATTAGGTTAATAATTACAAAACTTAGTAATTATGTTCACATGTCATTTTTTCATATTGTAATTATAGATGTAGTGTTTGAATGCACAATCATAAGATTATATTAAATTTTAAAAATCAAAACAAATTATCTAAAATTAAAAATCTATATTAGTCAAATAAGGGTCTTTATAAATAAAATAAAATTAAATATTTATATATATTGTCCTTTAAAAACACATTAATCAACAAACATATGTTCTTAACTAATATTATAAAATTGATTTGTCTTTTCAAATTAATATATTTTAATTATTAATAAAAAGTAAAAGTACAAGATTTCTATAAACATCATGAAATACGTATTTGACAAAGAGATTGATATCATGAATAAAATGTCATAAAGTATGAAAATATTTGAAGATAATTTTATGAAGTCTAACTAAAAAATAAATGACTTGCAATGTGAATATCAAGTCAATTTACTAAAACAAATGAAACTAGAAATAACATAAGTTCTAAATTTAAAATAAAAAATTTTAATAAAATACTCTTATATCAATTTCAACATGTCGTACATAAATATCATTTAAAAGAAAATAGAAATGTAAATATATATCCTTATTCGACAATGAATTCTACTTTAATTTAAAAACTAGAATACCAACAAAATCATGCTGATGAAAAAATAAAAATAAAATAAATAATACGAAAAACCGTATATAATCGCAAGAAATAAAGGTTGAGAATGAGAAGGAAATGAAATGTAAGAAATAAAAATATATTTTTAGAAAATTTTCAAGTAATTAAAATAAAAAAGAATTTAACATAATAAAAATAAAAATAAAATAAAAGCAGAAAATTAAAAAAGTACCCTCTTTGAATTATACCATGTAATTACCACTCCTTCATAATTGGAGTATTTAAGTACCCTCTTTCAACTACACTCAATTAACGGTTGACCAAGTAATTATATGATCAATCAAATATGTTAGTCTAATTACACTCAATACATTAAATTCGATTACCAAAGTGGTTTTCCAAGCGGGCCCTAGTCTAGACCATCATTATAAATTCAAATTTGTAAAAAAGTAAAAAGTAGACCAAAAAGAAAATATTAAACATTTAATTAGTGTTTTGTTATAAAATCAAGATTATAAGAAGAAGACAAGAGAAGTAGATGTAGGAGAAGACTTTCTTCTTATTCAAGTATATGTAAATTTCATATATATATATAAGACAATAGTGAATGAACAACCCTATTTATAGAGTGAGAAATCTCTCCAAAGGTCACCATATTAAGTATCATAATAAATAGATACATTCTTACCCAAAAAGTTTCATGTAACCTAGTGAATATGAATGGTTGTTCATGTACTAACTTTATGGACTATCCACTTATTCAATAGATTTATAACATGCTTTGCTTTGTTATTAAATAATGACCCTCTTTTACATTCACTTTTTATATGTTCGTTCTTCGCGTCAATAACTTGAAATAATGAAAACATACATCATTATTTAATATAATTTACACTAGTAAAGTTCCTATGATAATCCTATCTAAATGGATCGAATTAGTTAATATAAACGATTCATGATTCAAATTAATTATCCACCAAAAACAGTAGCTTATAACTTCTGGCAAGAAATCCTAATGAAAGAAACATTGATTTTTCATTTCATTAAAAAGAAATCAAAACAAGAAGGTTCAAACTAACTTTAGAAAATTGATTTGAGTGCTTTAGTGGTCAATTTTCTAACTTTCTTTAATGAGTGATACTTACGTGATAGTTAAGAAAAATCAAATTTATTTATGAAAATTTTGTTTTATTTGAATTTTTAAAAGTTACAATTCAAAAGTGGGTTTATGATAGTACTTCGTCAGTTCAATTTATTTTTGCTTCGATATTTAGGTCCATCCTAAATATAAGTATTTTTATGATCGATTATACTCTTATTCAAAAGTTAAATATATCTTTAGTGAAATTCCGGACATCAATAAATGTAACGGGATAGTTATGTTCATTACTCAGAGATCTGGTACTGTATAAACTAGAACTTGGTTTGAAGCATTTTATGCCCCCCGAGGAATTTATTTGTTGCGAATTTAGATTAATTGGACTAGTAAATTTATACGATCAAGATCATAAGAGCAAAAAACAAACAAACAGAAAACAAGGAACAAACTATTAGGAAAATTTACATATAAATATGTAATCTTAAGAAAAATATTTACCATCTATAGCAATAATATTATTTTAACTAGACTCTTTTAATAAATTTATAATACAGTTTAAATATGTTTTACAGAGAATAATTTATAGAACACGTGCAATGCATGTTTTATTGAAGATTTAATACATTAATTAGACGCTTTAATATATTTATAATACATTGTGTCAATTTCTTACCAATTAAGTACAATATATTTTAAAATACTTGCAAAAACATCTAAGGTGCATGCGTCACTCATTTTTAATACATAATCAACTTTCTGATAGTGATATATATATATATATATATATATATATATATATATATATATATATATATATATATATATATATATATATATATATATATATATATATATAGTGTTATACATTATAATAAATAAAAAGAAGAAAGATAAATATATCTTCGAACTATCGTAAACAGTATGCATATATCATTCATCATACTTTTGGGACATAGGTGCCGGTGATGGAGCTAGAATTTATAATAAGGGCGTTCAACATCTTAAGAAGTAAACTACGAACTAATTGAATGAGGTTCGACATCTACTATATATACATAAAAAAAAATAATCTTTACCATGTATAAATAGTATATTTCCCGCCCCCCTAATTCTATCTAGCTCTGCCTCTGGTTGGTGTCCCTGTTGTCTAGAAATTAGAATGTATATGCCCTTCACTCTAACGAAAGACTAAATAGAAAACACATGACGCAATCTTATCCATCAATTCGATACCGAATCGGTGGATAAAATTATAATATGTATATTTCTATTAATATAAAGGGTATATATGCATGCCACTTATAATAGTTAAGAAAAATATCCCCTTTTCCTATATAAAAAATACCACTAACTAATAATTACTATCTCTTAAAAAGTACCCACTGAAGTATATTTTAGAAACGCGTCAACATTTCCAAAGTCAAGAAAACGCGGTAGAACTCAATAAAGTGGTGTTGCCAAAGGACTTATTCAACATTTACTTTTAGAAAATGTGGTCCAACAAGCAATAATTTTACTAATGTTTCTTTCTAAAATTTGTTTAGGTGGAATATGACTTTTACTATCAATACATAAATGTTTTATTTAATTTGATCTTAGCTTATATTTACGCTCTCAAACATTAGATATGAACAAGTTATTCGTAAACGTGTAGAAAGTTAAATAAGTAGACACACACATACAAATATTACATATGATGTGAATTGCCATGCAGGACGTCCTATGTATGTCAACTTAGTCAACTCTATACAATAAGTGTCTACTTATGTAGTTAAGTACTATTCAACTTAAAAGACCGTTTATGTAATATGCCAGACTATTTTCCCCTGCAGGCAACACTATATTTGTATCTAATAGGTATACATAATATCCATTTATAACTTTGCCTCTTTCTTACATGACTTTTTTAGCTATGCTTCTTGTTGGTCTCTTATTTTTTCCCCTTTCAGCTATTGCTCAATCTTACCAAAATGTTAGTTTGGGTTCATCACTCACCACAAGTGATATTACTAGCTTTTGGCCATCTCCATCTGATGAATTCGCTTTCGGCTTCCAAAAAGTTGGAAACGAATCAAGGTACTTACTAGCCATATGGTTCAACAAAATCACAGATAAAACCATAGTTTGGTCAGCCAATAGGAATAATCTTGCCTTAGATGGATCCAAAGTTCAGCTCTCTGCGGATGGAAGACTAGTCCTCACTGATCCAAATGGTCAAGAGATGTGGGCTCGTGGCATGGCGAATGCTCAATTGGCCTATGGAGCCATGCTTGATAACGGAAACTTTGTGCTAGCAACTAGTAGTTCAGACACTCTATGGCAGAGTTTTGATGAGCCCACCGATACGATTTTGCCTGGTCAAGTACTTAATCAAGGGAGCAGCCTTGTTTCAAGTTTCTCTGACACGAATGTATCGAGTGGGAGGTTTGAGTTCATACTTCAAAATGATGGAAATCTGGTGCTTTACACAGTCAATTATCCAGCTGAGGCAACAAATGCTGCATATTGGTCTACTATGTCAGTTGGCAGTGGTTATCAGGTGATCTTCAATCAATCAGGCTTTATTTTTCTTCAAGCAAAGAATGGAACTTTGATAAATTCAATATCTTCTAATGTGGAAAACTCAAGAAGGCAATCAATATATCAACGAGCGATTCTTGAATATGATGGAGTTTTTAGGCACTATGTCCATCCGAAATCTTCTGGTAGGGAACCGATGTCATGGTCTAGTTTGTATAAAATTCCTGATAACATCTGTTTGTCTATCAGGCAAGGTACAGGAGGGGGTGCCTGTGGTTTCAACAGCCTATGCTCAATAGGAACTGATCAGAGGCCGAGATGTGATTGTCCACTCGGATATATCTTGGATGATCCGAATGATAAATTAGGCAGCTGCAGACAAAATTTCTCCGAGCAAAACTGTAACCTTGAATCACGAGAAGTTGAGTCTTTCACATTCCACGAAATGTTGGATACTAACTGGCCTGACTCTGATTATGAGTCTCCCCGGGATGTTTCAGAGGATTGGTGCAGAGAGAATTGTTTGAGTGATTGTTTTTGTGCTGTTGCCATTTACAGTGACGACAACGTTTGTTGGAAGAAAAGGTATCCTCTTTCAAATGGGAGAGTAGGTCCAACGATCGGAGGGAAGGCTTTGATAAAGATAAGGAAAGACAACTCCACAGTGTGGGAATCACCAAATCTTGAAATACGAAAAAAGAAAAATCAATCTACTCTGATCATTTCTGGTTCTGTGTTGTTGGCCAGTTCAGTTTTCATGAATTTAATCTTATTTCTTTCGGCACTTGTGTACATTTTTAAGTTTAAAGGGAAAAAACGAAAGATAATTGCACAGTATTCAGCTGTTCCAGGTGTGAACTTAAGAAGTTTTAGCTACAAAGAGCTAGAACAAGTTACAAATGGATTCAAGGAAGAGTTAGGAACTGGAGCTTATTCAACAGTTTACAAAGCCGTTCTTGATGATGAAAATGGGAAAGTCGTTGCTGTAAAAAAACTTCATAACATGGTAACAGAAGGAGAAGGAGAAGAAGTATTTGAAGCTGAAGTGAATTCAATCAGCAGGACTAATCACAAGAACTTAGTCCAACTCCTTGGATTCTGCAACGAAGGCCAACACCGCCTTTTGGTATATGAACACATGAAAACCGGCTCAATAGCACACTTGCTATTCAAAGATTCTAGGCTTAGTTGGTCTAAAAGGGTACAAGTTGCCATCGACACTGCCAAAGGACTTTGCTATTTGCATGAAGAGTGCAGTACCCAAATTATACATTGTGACATCAAGCCCCAAAACGTGCTTTTGGATGAAAATATGACAGCAAAAATAGCAGATTTTGGCATGGCCAAGCTACTGAGAAAACATCAGACTCAAACAACCACTAGGGTACGTGGAACCAAAGGGTACTTAGCCCCAGACTGGTTCAGAAGCATGCCTGTTACTGTGAAGGTTGATGTGTACAGCTTCGGGGTCTTGCTCTTGGAGTTGATGTGCTGCAGAAGAAACTATGAGCAGGATGTGGCAAACGAGAACGAAAGGATACTACTAGAATGGGCTTACGATTGCTATGAAAGAAATAAGTTGCATTTACTTGTAGGCGATGATGAAGAGGCATTAGAAGATATCAAGAGATTCGAGAAATTCTTGTTGGTTGCTATTTGGTGCATTCAAAAAAATCCAGCATCAAGGCCTAACATGAAGAAAGTCATGTTAATGCTTGAAGGTTCAGTTGAAGTATCAATTCCTCGCGATCCTTTTTCGTTTATCGATTCTATTTAGATCAACCATGTTTTTTTCTTCCCATTATTCATTTGCTTGGACCTAAAGAGTACATCAATAACCTGTATCTGTATCTTAGTGCACTATGTTTCTTGAAATGTATGAAATATTTCAGCTTCAACTTGAAATACTACTTGCAAATCAATGTTTGTTATACAACATGTTCCATTAATTGTTACAAATACAAACTATTGAATGGTATAAAATAGCAAGTTGGATCGATGAATTCAACCATGAACCTGAAGCAGACATACATTATATCGAATTTAAGAAGTTCTTATGTTCAAACTTTCCGTATTTTAAGAAAAGCTTTTACATTCAAAGAGGTATCTACTCTCCCATTTGACAATGGAAGTTTCTTCTTCCAACAACTATTGCTTCTATAAATAGCAACAGCACAGAAACAATCTTCTAAACAAGCCTTCTTGCATTCTTCTTCATCAGAAGGATAAATCCTCTAAGAAATCTGATAATGGCCAATCAACATCCGTCACCACATCAAAATCATATAGATCTTCCGGATTTCCCTGTCCAAATTCATCACAACTAGGAACAAATTTTGGTTTGTAGCTCCCATACTTGTTATTCGGATCGATCAACGAATACCCTTTTGGACACTCACAATATGGTCTTTTGATTTTCACCTAGATGACACACATTGTTGAATCCACAAACTCCACTTCCAATATCTTCAACAATTGCTAGACATATGTTATCAGGCAAAGACCATAGAGTACTCCACTTCTGATCCCCCCCGTAGACGTACTCTTTGGACGATAATAATGAGTTAAAACACCATAAAAATCAAGACTTAGCCTGTGATAATTTTCTGAAATTGAAGGAACATTAGGAGGTGTCAACACAAGTCTTTGGTTGTTCCTTTTCAATATGTAAACTGAACCAAACTCATCGAATACCAATCGATAACCAGAATTGGCTTCCTCCTCTGAATTAGAAGTATGACTATTGTAATACTCAGCATCATAATCAAAATTCGTCGGTTTGGATTGAGTAACAAGAACCAAATTCCCATCACTCAACATACGAAGATAAAATCTACCAGGAACGAACAAAGGCTCAGATTTTCGAGCAACAAGCTTGTTGTTAATCTCTAGTATTTGAGTAGGCATAAGGGTATCAGTCGGATACCGAAAACTTCCCCATAATACTGAAGAACCAACACCAACAAGAACAAAGTTTCCTGTATCATTCATGACAGCATAAGCAACTTTAGAATCAATCCTACCAGTGCTCCACATGATCATTTTCCCCTAAGAATCGCGGAGAATTAGTCCCTTTTGAGGATTTAACTCTGCGATTGAGCCTCGTGGCACGAGGTTACCACCATTTGCATACCAAACTATGTTGGCATCTTTAATCTTGGCATAGTATATACAAAGCAAGAACTGATTTTGACTTCGAATTTTCTTGAATCCAAATGCAAAATCTCCAGATTGAGAAAGCCATGATGTTGTTTCATCATTTGCTATGAGAGAGCTGCCTAATGGTATAGCAAACTTAGTTTGTGCTAAAATATGCAGGGGAAAGATGAGGAGAACAAGCACAAGAGGATATTTTGCGGAGTATGTCATTTTCACGTTTCAAAAATTATGGTATATAAATGTGAGTTTAATCCTTTATGTACACCACTATTACATAAAAAGATGAGTAACATTTTGTTATAAGTGAAATTGATAATTTTGAAAATAAGACAAATTATCTATTACGTTTATCAAGATATTTGATTGACAATATTAAAAATAAGACAAATTATCTATTACATTTATCATGGTAGGAAATAGTCTTAGTTACCAATTATTGTTACTTGGTGAGTGTTGTGTACTTCTTTGACTTTCCCAAGCTTTTTGATAATTGAAAATTTTAAATGAATAAAGAGAGTTGTAGGAGATGTGGACCAGGCTGGGTGATGGGTTAGTTTATAATAAATAATATTTATATGCCTACTGTGATATTTGTCTCCATATCCACAAAAGAAAAGTTTTCCATCTTTATTTATTTAATATTTTTTTAAAAAAAAAGTTATCCTACAAATAAATTTAAAAGAGTTAATATTATATCATAATTAGGTAATTTGCCCGAGCTGATCATAAATAATAATTGTATTGACATTGCAAATAATTTTCTATTAATATCCATATATTAAAAATAATGGAAAAATAGGTTCCTAAAAAAATATTAGCAATATTACAACATGAATTTGATTATTTGTCATTATCACATAACCAAAGAACCTCTAACGAATGAATTATTCACAAAATAATAAATCATTGGTTCTTTAATTAACATTAAAAGAAAAATAAAGAAGATATAAGAACATAATTACAAAGGCAACTCATGATAAAAAGAATCATTTAAGTTGCTCAGATTATACAACTGTGATATATGTGTTAGGAGAAAATTCAAAAGTTTGTTAACATATTCAAAAAAGAATTACGCTTTAACAGGAAAGCAATTACAATTCTGGGATAATGCACAAGTACCCCCTCAAACTATGCCCGAAATCTCAGATACACACTCATACTATACTAAGGTCCTATTATCCCCTGAACTTATTTTATTAATAATTTCCTACCCCTTTTCGGCCTACGTGACACTATTTTGTGAACCCAACGCTGATTGACTTTTTTTTAAACCACGTAGGCCAAAAAGGGGTAGAAAATTACTTATAAAATAAGTTCAGAGGGTAATAGGACCTGAGTATAGTATAAGTGTGTCTCTGAAATTTTCGAGCATAGATTGAGGGGTACTTGTGCATTTTCCCTACAATTTTTGAACTTGCATATTGAATTTCTTCATTTGATAAGCGAAAAATTACATATCTATGTAAAAATAGATGATATTTAAGTTTATATATAGTACTTTTAAGTTATAGAATTTTGATATATAATATCAAAACATGAATTCTTGGAGCTGAGTACAATAATTATTTTCTGCACAATGAATATAGGTACTATAAGTGTATATGTTTAATATAATCGGAGACAACAACTTTGCAGAAAAATAAACAACAGAGTTTAAAACATGTAATAAAAAATAATTGATATCATATGCATAAGTTAATGACTGTAAAAAAACCAAGATATATAAAAATAGAATGCAATAGAACGGAAAAAATCGAGTCTTCTAAATGCACAATGTCCCTCAAGAAAACTATTCCACTATAATACCAGAGGTTTAAAGAATTACAAACTCTCAGGATGGAACAATTTTATTCACCAACTTATTGATACAAAAACATCAGTGTCAGTAAGTTACTCAACTGGAGCAAATCAAACGAATATTTAATTTTGCAAAAGTAGAAGAACAAGATCATATTTTTTTTTAAAATGAGAAAAACCCCCTCTATTTTTAGACAACAAAGGATACCGTGAACAAATGTTTGTTGTGCCTTGTCAGAAGGTTACAACTATTTGAAAAAGTTGCAATCCATCGGAAAGTTCACAATCTTTCATAAAAGTCTTAACCTTTCATAAAATCTCAACTTTTCATTAAAGTCCCAACTTTTCATAAAATTCACAACTTTTGAAAGACGTTGCAATTCTTCATTAAAGTCACAACTCTTCAATAAAATCGCAACCATTCATAAAAGTCACATCTTTTCATACAAAAACGAAGACTAATTTGGAAATAAATAAATTTAAAACAAAATTCTTGCTTGTGGTTGCGCCACATAGGCGGACGTAGAATTCTCTTTTATATAAATATATAATTTTTCTTTTGATAAATAAATAAAAACAAAAATAAACTTGTTTTCGAGTTTGTTTTTTTCTTCTCCTTTTTCATGTCCATTCTTCATTTTTTTTCTCTTATTCGTCTTTTTGTCCCTTTTGTCCTACCTTTTGTATTATTTTTGTCTTTTTCATCTTCTATCACTTTTTTAAAAACTATTTTTCTTTTTTTTTTCTTTTTTTCAGTTTTCTTTATTTAGTTTTAATTTAGTTTTTCACTTACGGAACTAAATAACTTATCTATTTTACATAAAAGTAAGGGTAAAAAATACATCTAAAATATTCAGTTTTTTGAGTTTAATACCTAAAATATTGAGAATGATTCCATACCTAAACTATCAATTATTAGTAAATACAATAATGCACTCTCTTTTATTTGAAAAAATCTTGACACATGACATTGCACATGCATAAAATATTCTACCTTGACAAAAATTAAATAATAAAATATATGTATTAATTAAAATATTTTAAAAAATAAAATTTTAGTTTATTTTTCTTACTCTACTTCACCACCTCCTCTCTGTACTCCCCCTCCTCCACCACCCCCCCTCCACAATCCCCACCCTTTTATTTTATTTTAAAATTTCTTTTATAATATATTTTTAAAAATTCATACTTCACCACCCCCTCTAAGAAAAAAACCACCAACTCATTCTAAAAAAGATTGATATTCATTTTACTTTAATAAAAATAGAAATACCACCCCTCGTTGCTAATTCTCCGCTCCTAATTTATTTTTATATTTTTCTCGTTTTGTGTTTGATATGTACATATATTTTTTAGGAACTTTTTCGTGTATCGAATATAACATATAAAAAATTATTATAAAAAAGTCTTGCGGTGGTAAGTAAAATATATTTTCAATATGTATATATCTAATACAAAGTGATAAAAATTTTGTAAGCGGAGAGTTAGGTGGAGTGGTTAGAATTTTTAAAAAAACTTAAAAAAAAAACTAAATACTTTTCTAGAGAAATTTAAAAATGGGGAGGGGGGGGGGGGGGTACAGTGAGAGAGTAAAATATTTTACACTTTTTTTTTTTAAAAAAATTATTCTTCTCAAATGAAAATAACATAGATGAGCCAAATTTTTAACGGATGACATAGATTAGTCTTTTTATAAGTTCAATGACACATTTACGACTATTTAATGAAATTAATGTTGATTTCTTTTTTTAGTCCACATATATGATGAATAGATAAGAATGACAAGTGAAAAGAATTGAGTATAAAAGATTAACTATTTGTGTTTAAATTTCTTACCACTTCTATATAGCGATGATCGCTAAAGTTAAATTATATAAATGATCATTATATGCAAAAAGATTTAAAGACAAGACAAAAGATCAGAATTACTTATTTGTTTGAGAGCTTTCGAGTTTATTTTCAAGGTATGTTCAAATCTAAGTTTTCTTTAACATTTCTAGACCACAAGTTATATATTTGAAGTTATCTATGTGTGACATGTGAATTTTTATGGCGGAGGTATAATTTTCTCTTTTACACATAAGAGATGTGAAAATGAGAGTTTTTAAAATTCAAATTGTAAGTAGACAAAGAGATCTCATTTCCTTGTCTCTCTTTCTGTTTCTACAAACACATTTTAAAACTTATATATATGTGGATTTGACTACTTTAGTTTAATATTTTCTTAATTTTTTTTGAAGATTTTATCTATTGAACTATAAGAAATTCATTAATGGATTTATGAAATCCTTATTGCGTGAAAAGTTTTCTATTTGAAACTATAGAGAAATAACTTAACAAAAGAAAAATCTAGGATTTTAAGTGAGTTTGATAGAAATGGTTTTCTAGTTATTTAGAAGGATATATAATTCAAGTCGGTGGTGTAAAAATTGAAAAACTCAGATCTCTCACCCTAATACAATTTGAATAGAAGAAAATGACCATTTTAAATCTCTTTTATTTAAAGATGATGATATCTTATATGCAAGGACAAAAAATTCTTGTAAAGCCATAAAACTAAAAGAAGTTTGTAAAGGGCTAAAAAATCATTTTTAATGTTGTTGTTTAAGATTACAAGATATAGAGAAGTTTGTAAAGGTCTCACCGTGTTTTACAAAATCCAATTTCAAATTATCTTAGGTCAAACAAAGGATCTGATCGAGCACACTGACCCTTTCAGTGATGCGCCGATTGGACTTGTGGCTCACCTATCTGCACTTTTCAATCATTTTCCACACTTTGACCTGCACAATCAACACACAATTATTTCAAGTTAAAAGAAAGCAAATAAAAACTTGGGTTGCCTCCTAAAAAGCGTCTTAGTTAATGTCGTGATACGACACAAGTCCACACTAGAACCTCATTCTTGAGGTTGTCCTTCGTATCACTGGGAAAATCCCCTTTGTTGTCTTGGGTTCAAATGAGAAGGGATATGACCCATTTGGGTATCAAAATACTTGATTGATACTGAATGGGAAGTAATAGTCTTGCTAAGGGTCGACACATCTTCTTTCGCGATGTGATTGATTCATGTGGCAACAATGCCAGCCACTTGTATGCTTCTCCCATCAAAGAGAATGGTAACAACCTCAATCGGACCGACTCTTGCAATGTGTTCATGAAGGAGAACGGTCCACATACATCCGTGAAGTTTCTAATATGCTAATGCAGATCCTCATGAGCCAAACCACCCAACAACCCTTTCTGTTGCAAAAGTTGAAACATAGTACTTAGTGATGTGAAACACTGTATTTCCTTCAGCCAGAGGCAAGTGAATGGAAACAATACCACCCATAAGATAGGGGTAATTAGCATTAGGCTAGTTGACATCATTAAGGTTTCTGATGTCTTCTTGGTGGCTACTTGGATACCATTGCTCCGTTCTGTTTCAAGACACAAACCAGCAAAACAAAACTAAAATTAAGTTCAACTATAACTAACAAGAACAACATTCAACTTAACTAAAGATTCTCAAAAAACACCAGTCCCTGGCAGCGAGGCCATTTTGATATTAGATATCAGGAAACTTCATCCAGTACTAAGTGTCAACGATTATTAATTAGCATAACCCAACTAATTGAGTTTGGGGTTAAATCCCATAGGGAGTGGTATGTATTGAGAATCAATAGCCAAGTGCAAAAATGCTCAAGTGAATCATAGGTCAAAACATTTACGAATAAAAGCATGGTTCAAGTTTGGGGTGAATTAATTGTCAAATAACAGGGGTTTTTGATTATAATTATCAACTACAATAGCAAATAACATGTATAAGTAAATAATGAGACATGTTTTTGGGATGTGATTGGATTATAGGCTAAGTAGAAACTGGGCAATTGCGACTGATATTAAATAGTTGTAAATAATGTGTCTAAGCTAGACTCTATTGGGGATAAACGTTCTCTTTAACAATTTATCCCGAACAAATTTGTTTCTCTCGAACACCAATAAGAAACAATTAAGAACTACCTACATTTTAGTCCATTCACTCTCTTGAGTTGAATGTGCAGAAGAGGGTTTAAGATACACTCACTTGAGCTGAATCCATGAAAATCTAATACCCACATACTGTCAAATCAATAATCTTAGTTTTAAAACATCTCTCTCAAGCAAGCCAACAACATAAAGGTACAGTTGCATTTGCAACTATAACCTTTAGATTAAGGCAAAATTATTGAATGAAATCACTCTTAAATAACATTTACACTATCAATAAACAATAGTCAACAACTAACTCAACCTATAATCACATATTCACACCCCAAGAATTGGAGTTTTAGCTTGATATCATAAAAAAGATAGAAGTTGTTACCAAATTGTGTTTCCATCAACTAGGTAAGCTTTATTTCGTCTTTACAAAGGTCAAATATGACGAATCTTCAACACCCACTTCCAATTTCTTAGAAATGTCAATGTTCGAATCTTTAAATCTAAGGAAATATTATATCAAAACTCCGTTCTAAACTTCCAAGATGATAATTCTTATTCTAGATTGAAAGCTAGATAGAATGATAGATCAATCAATACTAAAATAACTAGTAAAAAATGTATTTATGGTCGGAAAAATATGTTGTGAAGGATCATTTTGGCGCAATAAGTTGGGATTGCTGCTCCACTCGGTGATACCCCCTTTGGTCAATTCCATCGCTTTTTCCATTTGGCCTTCAGTATCTTCAAATTTTGTAACTTTGGGCGAGTGCATCATGGAACCGTTTGGCGACTCGTCGACTACTCTTTTATATCACTTAATTTTCTCCTTGAAGTCTTTGCACACTGGAACTTTAGAAGAGACCATGACCATTCGGCGACTTGACCAATGAGATAGGCGATCATCATACCTTCTTTTTTTTATTCTTTCAGCTGCCTTGTTCGTTTGTGCTCATTAGTGTTCATGTTTTTTTCCTCAATCCAAATATCTGAAATTCAAGGTACATTGATACAAAATATGCCGTTGCAGACACTAAATCTTTTAAACTAAATCCCTAATTTATCGAAATCGCAGACTCATAAGTAAGTGCCTAACTTGCATGGACGGTTTCTATGGGTGTGAAACGATGGGCACAAAATTAGAGATTTCGTTGTTCTCAAGGCTAAGGGAAGTGAGGACAATAAAGTTGCCTCTAGTGGTCCAGATGAGAGTGCTCTTAAGAAGAATAGGTTTTATGCTCTCCAATCTTGAGAAGATCAAGAGTGATCTTCTCATGTTGCTTCTGTTATGTTTTTATGCTTTATTAATTTCCGAATTTATTGTCTTTTGTGAATTGCTATGTTTGGTCTTGAATTTGTCTTTGGCATGAATGATGTATAGAAGTGATTATATAGGCTTATTCCCATGGAAGAGATAGTGTGCCAAAATAGTAAGGTTATTGTGTGTTTCTCTGTTGCCATGATTCCCTTATCTGCATATTCATGAAAAAAGCTTAGGTCTTGATAGAAATGACTTATATACATTTTTTTCCTCATGCTGTGGTGCATTTGAGTGGAATTGCATATAAACTTCATGAGATGAACTAATTAACATACCTTAGTTAGGAGTTGAAAGATTCCTCCTTGAGTAGAGGCTTTTTAGAATAAATTGCATATAGGATCCATGATTGTTTGTTGATCATGTTTTAGATAGGAGAATGTAGTTCATCCTTTAAATGAGTAAATGCATATATGTTCATCCATTTTGAGTTGTTAGAAGTAGTTTATACTCCCTTGTGTTGCATTGAATATGCTTAGCTTGGAATTACAATTTTCTTCCTTGGTTGTGTGAATTTAGATGTATTACATGCATGACGGAATGCTAGTTTATAGAGGTAATCTAAAGAAAAAGTTTAGAATCTTCATTCGAGGATAAAATCCTAAGGGGGAGATATTGTTATGCCTCAAAAACTAGTGAACTAAACTAGAAAGTTCTAAAGCCTTGTGCTAAAGCTTTAGAGTTTGGTATGAGTGTTAATATTGTTAAATGATTCCCCACTTAGAATGAGGTTTTTAGGGTTAGGGCATCAAGACCACCCAAGGACTACCAGAGGGGTCCTTGAGGAAGACCCTTAAAACAGACCCAAAACTGTCAGAAACCAGCTCCACGACCAATAGATGGACCCACGCCCCGTGGGTTGGGGTCATAGTTCAAGTCGTTCACTTGTTTGAATATTTTTTAGACTCATTTCACCACCCACAAGGGTGCAGCACGACCTCTAGACCAATCCACAGTCTGCAATTTTGTGGGGGTTTTCTGAGTGAGGTCAAATTAGAGTTTAGTTTTTAAGTTGGGGGCTTAGGGGTTAATTGGTATTAAGTTAGGGGTAAAGGGAGGTCGGTTAGTTTTTTTTATTAAACCATATATATAAGATTATAGACCCCTAAACTAAGTGAATCAAATCATTATTCCAAGACCACAAAACTTACCCAAATTCACTACAAGTAATTCACTCTCTAGAAGTGAAGAAGAAGAGAACTAAGACGGGCAGATTTCATCCATTGTTTCAATTTTGTGTTAGGGATTTGAATTAAGGTATGTTATGTTATTCATCTATGATTATTCCACCCATAGATTCCCAGAGTTTCGCCAAAGTCAAAACGCAATTCTTGCTAGGGTTTCTTCCTTCATTGTGGGTAGTGTTAAACTTGATTTCAATCAAGTGGATGATACTTAATTATGATTGAATTGACATTAAATTATTATATTATGATGAATTTATGTGATTTCAATGGTAAAACATAGTCTATTTGATGAATTATATATTTTGAGAGTTTATGCCTTGAATGGTGAAATTGAAGAATTAGAATTGATCTTCTAAAATTAAAGTCATGTGTAGTAATGGTTCAAGATTGGGGAACATATAGACATAAATTAAACTATAATTTATTATGTATGATGGATCTTACTTGTAAATCATTGATTTGAACCTTTTGATGAGTAATGACTAAATTTACCTGGTAATAAAGAATGTGATTAGAATGCCTCAAAATCTTGGAGTAATTGATGACTGTGGGCTTGAAAGTAAGGCTTGTAGTCAAGAGTGCTGAATTAATAGGGCTTTGAGAGTAAAGATAAGGTGATAGAAGTCTAATAGATATATTTTTGCTGAATGATCTGTACTCACCTAACCTATCTATAAGTTCTAGAAAGTATAAAGTGATAGAGTCACTTAGACATGAATTTATTGTCAACGACATCCTTCCATGAGACATGGGTCATTTATAATTCGTCGAGGAAGTTGATTGAAAATTTTGAACTATTCGATAACTATATTTAATAAATTGGCGTGTAATAGACTGGTAATTGATAGAGTTAATAATAATGAGCTAAGTCTGAAACTTTATGTGCTAGGTCATTTCAGATAATCAAGTTGACATATAAAGTACATGAATAAAAATAATTTGATTATTGATGAAGCGTATAGACATGCCTGATTTAATGGACTTATTGTGCTTTTTTGTTTGTTCTCTTTCCTGAAGCAATGGCTTCCAGAGATGAGCTTAACGAAAATGAGGTAGTCAAAAGACCTTCAAAATTTTCTAGAGGAAAAAAACCAATCTAATGGGCGAATGTTCTGTGGTCTTGCCACGCGTTGTACATATTTACACAATGGATAATGACGCCACAAACTTATCTAGTGATGAGGAGGGAATTCATCAAGGAGAGAAGTCCAAACGACAAAAAAAGATTTGTAAAGAAATTATCATCAAAATGGAAAGACCAAGGTCACTTCAAAGATGGTATCCTCCAAAGAGAAAAAAGATACAAAACTGCACCAAGAAAATGTAAAGAACTACAGGGGAGTTAGACAACGAAAATGGGAAGATGGGTTACAGAGATTCGAGATGTAAGAACAAATCAACAACACTGGTTGGGAAGTTTTGCCATTGCGGATGAAGTTGCTTTGGCTTATGACAAGACAACCATTGAATAAAAGGTCTAAATGCTTTAATGAACATTCTTAATCCGCCACCGAAGGAAAGCGACCACATCCACCATTATGAAAGACAAATTGACATGAACTCCATATATGTTTAATTACTTTATTTGTTCACGTTTCCGTAGATTTATCTTCTCTAATCTCTTTTTGTAAAATTACACGATATATCTTCTTGTTGTTGTTGAAATAATCAATTGGAGGCACATGAATAATTGTGATGTGTGTATTGATGAGGTGGAGTTGTTTTTGTTGTATTACTTGTAATGATTTGCTAAAAAAACATTATCTAAAAATGATAATTTTGCTAGATAAACAACCTTGGGTTATAAAAAATATTTAGACAATATATTTCTAGTGCAACAAAAATGTTCAATATAGTTTAACATAAATCTTAAAATAAGTAATTGAAAGATTTTTGTTAAATAGTTCATTTGAATTATTTTTAAAAGATAAATTATTTACATGAAGCTACCACTTCTTTACTCCCTTAACATATCGTGAGGAGCTTGACATAGAAATTTAGTTAAGAGTTATTCATTGCGTTTTTTCTTATATCAAACATAACTTGGTACTCATTTTCTTCATTAATTAGATTATCTAAATAAGGTCAATTTTTTACACTTCTCACTATATGTAAATTCCTTCTTTAAAAAAAAAAAGATGACACTTTTTTTCTATTCAAATTAATAATAATCATGACTTAATTTCAAACATGATCAAGTAAATAGAGACGTCCTAATAAAGACAAATATATACACAGTCACATGGTACACATTTTTAGCTTGATTTTGGTATGACAGTAGAAATATATTTATGAGGTTGAATAGATGAAAGCAATCTTTCTTTGAAATCACCTCCACATTTTCATTCTTAATAATGATTTATATGGTATAGTTTGAACTTCGAGATTGATTTTTAAAATTGTGATCATAAATTTTGTCTTTTTTAGTCTTTTATGATAAAAATAGTTTTATGTCCTTTCATAACATATCTTTTTTTTTCTTATACATAAGAGATCTTAAAAGAGTTTTTCTTTTATTCAAATCGTAAGAAGACAAGAGATCTCATTTTCTCATTTCCACGTGTTTTTCTGCAAACAAATTCTATAACTTATATATGTCTAGATTGTACTACTTTAGATCTGTTTGTGTCTCCGCATTTTATCTTTTGAACTATATGAAATTCATGATGGAATGTAGGTACATTTTTGTCATCACCCGCAAGGTAATTTTTGAAAAAATTTATAAAATTACCATTTTACCACTCCCAATAGTTTTCCCGAGTCATTTATGATTGGTCGGTGAAGTTGGTTGAAAATTTTGAACTATTTGATAATTATACTTAATTAATTGATGGATAAAGGTTAGATAACTAATTGAGTTGATAATAATGAACTAAGTCTGAAACTTGTTTAAGACCCTATACCTTTTGGACCATATGTATTAAAGGTCTTATTTTCTACAAAATTGTTGTCTTGCTTTGTTAAAGTTCTCTATCCGCTGCTGCCAATTTCTATCACCACTGCCAAACGTCTTCATCATTTTAAGGTCAAATTAATGCTACTCTAGAATTTCACATTGATGCTATGAATACTTAGCCAATTTATACGTATTGAAAGGATAAATCTTAAATTCAACTAGTCACACGTTAAGATTACTCTATAATAGAATTGATTATTGCACTATTGGATTGTATGATTAATTACATTATATTTTAATAGGTCCTTGGCATAGATAGGAAACAATTAAGTGGGTTTTGATGTAGAAAATGAAAATATTAATCTACAGGTCCTTTTTTTAAATTGAGAACAATGGTGTTAATGACCAATCATTATGTAATGATTAAGGTCATGATTAGTCAATATAATAAATTAATTAATAGAAATGTATGGTGCCTAAATAAAAGGTTTTGAAATAGTAAGTATTCTCGTTAGTTTTGTTCGTAATTTACTTCTCAATTTCTGTGATATTCTTATTAATACCACATTAAATTTCAAGGTTTGATATATTGGTATACGTAATTAAATTTTAGATGTATGGTATATTGAAAATTGATTGAAAGTATGAGCAGGTTAATTAAATTTGTTAGTAGTGTCCTATATTCTAGGACTAGTTGTTAGCAAATACGCTGATCATGGTGCGTTACTTTCTAGTTGTGTTTTTGTTAGTAATAGTTGTTTAATTAATGAAGGTAGTGGTCATTTAGTGACTTAATAGTTTGTTATTTTTAAGTCTATATAAAGTTGTACTTTCCTGTGATTTCATATATTAAAAAATAAAAAAAACTTCAGCATACAATTTTGTTAACCTTCGCACCTCTGTTTCTTCCTAAAGTTTTCCTTTCTATTTAAGACAACGCCTTTGGTATCAGATTCATGTCAATTAATGGCAATGGATTGAGTGTGACACAACCACTTAATCCGATCTTCTAGGAGAAAGATACGAATTCTGAAGTATTCGTATGAAAACAATACTCAAATATCAAAATCTTTGGGACTTGATAGATCGAGTATTTGCACAACCTGACTAATAAAATAGACTGCAAGACAGTAATAAACAAGATGCTAAAGCACTGGTTTTTATCTAGCATTCCAGATCCACTTTTCATGGATCGCAGCAGCAACCATGTCAAAGTAATCTTGACCCATTTTGCAGTAGGACTTAAAAGGTGATTTAAAAGTCATTGTGGTGAGATTGTAATTACTTCGGCGTGACTTTCAAACCTTGATTCTGGAAAATGGAGAATCTATTGCTGATTTCTTGTCCAGAGCAATGGCAATTGTCAGCAAAATTTCATCATGTGGCGAGAAAATTACTTATCAAACGATTGTGGAAAATATGCTACGGAGCTTGACTCCATAATTTAATCAGGAAGTTGATTCTATAGAAGACTCTAAGGATCTATCAGTTTTTTCCTTTGATGAATTGATGGGATCTCCTCAAGCCCATGAGGCGAGACTCAATTGATCTATAGACAATAATTAAGATAAAGAATTCCAGGTGAAGGAAGCAACAACCAAATATGGTGAGAACAATAGTCCAGGAAGCACAGCTCGAGGAATGACATTCAGTTTCATCATTGTCAGCACTACAAGCATATTAAGGCTAATTGCTGGTATAAAGATTAGAAAATAAACTTTGCAGCAACAGAAAATGATGAAGAGAATTATCTATTTATGACTTGCATTGATACAGATCATAAGCGAAGTGCTGTATGTTTTGTAGATAGTGGTTTTTCAAATAATATGAGAAGCACCAAATCTTTGTTCTAGGAGCTAAATGAGAAGCAAAAGAAAAAAGTGCAGGTTGTCAACTCAAAAGAGATGCAGGGTGAAGGAAAAGGTACTGTGTGTATTGACTCTAGACATGACATAGTAAAAATGTTGGACATCATTCAATTTGTATTTTAGATACAATTTGTTTAGTGTTGGACAACCAATGTCCAATGGGCATTCTATTTTGTTTAATGACGATGCTTGTGCCATTACAAACAAGAATTCAAGCAAAAAGGTTAGCATCACTATGATGTCAAACAAGATGTTTCTGCTGGATGTTTCTAACATGGAAAGTTTTACACTTGAACATATGAAGTTATAAAACACAAGAGACTCTAAAATTAAACTACTAACTGTTTATTTGTCTATGAAGCCTCTAATAACAGAGATGAATGTTGTGACAAACCCCACAAAATCCTAATGATTTAAGCTAGAAAACAAATAAAGGAATGTCGTCCAAAATGCCAAACGGATCACCAAGTGACTGGGAGTACTCAATTGGATCAACGGTGCGCTATGTGCTGATCCTGGTTATCTGCGTCTGCATCATGAAATGATGCAGGCCAATTGTAACACCTTGTAGCCAAAACATACCAAAAATTAGTTTTTCAGACAAATCTGCAGGTGCTACCAACGGTGGCATCGATGGACCGTAGCCTGAACCACGGTCCGTCCTGCACAATCGTCGATGGGATCAGCAACTCCCAAAAATTTCAGCCTAGAAAAATTTGTTAAGTCTTGGACGACAGATGGACTTACGGTTCGTAGGTCAAACGACGATCCGTAGTCTGTGACCGTCGATCAAGATTCCATTCAATAACTCAATGACAAGAGTATGGATGACCAACATGGTTCGTAGGTGGACCTACGGTCTGTAGGTCTGACCGTAGGTGGAAACTTTGCATCCAGTTAAGGGGAAATGCAGTTGGGACAACTTAAAAGAATCATAACTCTTAGCACAAAATGAGTTAGGTCTCCCATGACCTACCCACAGATATATAATTGAATTATCTTTCCATATCCATAGACCTTGCTAAAATCAGACTTCCGATTAAAAATTTATGCCCATTTTAGTAAAGGCCTGTTTAATAGGCCCTCACGACGGACCCAATGACGGGGCGTCGGGCGCACGAAGAACCGTCAGTCCCGGCCGTCGTGAGGCCCAACAACAACCTTGCCAGGGGCTTTTTGACCCTAAATTATCAGATTTTAGTCAGTTTAAGCCTAGAAACATAATTAAAACATATCCAAGTCCAATCATTAAATCAAAGCTTAGAAAATTAGAAGCAAGAGAGGAGAAGAAAGCTCAAGAACCCTAGTTCAAGAACGCCACAAGCTCCAACAGTTCCAGCCCAAAACTTAAGTATTTTTTTGTGGATTTCATCACCAGGTATGTGGGACTAGTGGGTTCCTGTCACCCATTGGGTCCTTAGTTTCAGTCAGTTCTTGATTCTCTTATCATGATTAAACCTAGGATTTCTAGAACTTTGATATAACTTCATGAATTTATTATATATATATGTTTCAAATCAGATTATCATGTTATTACTTCGATTATCGCATGAATTTCAGAACCCTAACTTTGTATTTCTTTAGTTCTTGAATTACACAAGCTAAGTCATATATTTCAGACAGTTCAGATATACATGCCTCAGTTATAAATGCATAATTACCAGATTAATTGTTGCATTCTCAGTTTACATGTTATATTTTGAGCTATCCAGTATTAATAGAAATTCAGATATAATCAGTTAATTTACAGAATTCATTGGGAGTAGCATAATACCGAGTTGGACTAGGGTTTAGCGTACCCAATAGTCCCAAAACTACTAGCCGAGTAGGTTGTAAGTCCCTTCTGTGGGCAATAAATTTAGTGATCACGCCAGCATGCCTTTATACCTTTGGCAAGGTATATTGGGTCCTCTCGATGGGGCGTATACCATTGGACTCCACATTTAGCTCATGTGGTTTGTTATTTGTAGCTCCCACAGTTCAGTCAGACTCTCTGCATTGACCATTTATCAGTATATTCAGTTTCAGCATATTATAAATTGGTCATTGCATCCAGTTAGCTCAGAAATCAGCACATCACGTTCAGATTATTATACTTGTTTTTGTGCTTGTTCAGTTATGTTTTATTTCAGCTTTTCTCTATCCTACATGCTCAGTACCTTTCAAGTATTGACGCATACGTGCGCTACATCTTCTCGTGATGT
Organism: Solanum arcanum; assembly: GCA_027789145.1. Taxonomy (NCBI): domain Eukaryota; kingdom Viridiplantae; phylum Streptophyta; class Magnoliopsida; order Solanales; family Solanaceae; genus Solanum; species Solanum arcanum. Next base: position 19,828,652 of record CM050933.1, read on the forward strand.
AGGTTCAGGTTCTCAGCATCCAGATCACGCATACATCAATTTCTCGATCTCCAGTTCAGAAGATTCAGTGGTGAGTCCTCATTCTCCGAGGACAACATTCATGAGTTTCACTTTAATATTTAGTCATTTAGTTTCAGTTTTTGCTAGATTTAGCTGGGGCTTATCCCAGTATTTCTAGTCTAGTTTAGAGGCTATTTTCAGACATAGTTAGATTCAGCTTAGTATTGAGTTAATATTTCTTTTGTATTAAACTCATTGTTTCCAAATATCTCATTTATAGAATATGAGTATTCCCCATTTTTTCATTTTAAGTATGATTTAGCTTCCGCAACAGTTTATTATTTTTAGTATGCTCATGATCATGCCAACATGGTTAGCTTGGGATCACTTGTGGTCCTAGGTTCCGTGTCCGCATCTTGGGGGTAGCTCGGGGCGTGACACCAATTGACATTAGTACGTTTAATGTACGACTATGCGTGTTGGAAAGCTAAACGACGACTTATTCTTGAGGGGTTAAGATGAACTTGGCTCTGCTTAAATCAAGAATATGCTTAACTCAAAGTATGTATATAGAGCAATTTCAAACACATGCGATATATATAAATCTTGTAAAACACTAAAACAACTTAGTTCATTAAACAGATGCATTAACAAACTCAACTTTACTTATATATGAAAGTAATATAACTTTTGTGGGAGATTTCTTTAACCGACAACCATCACTTTGAGCCTAAGTGATGATACAATATTTATCTTATGTTGCCTAAGGACCATCCTATACCTTGCCATCGGTATATGACCTTACTTAGCTTAGTGGATCCACTCGATTGACTTAAGTGATCATGTAAAAAGTATGACCCATCAATTCCCACGATGGATTCATGATTTATATGGAGACTGAACCATTTAGCTTTAAAAGCCCCTTTTTGGAATCAATGTTAAAACTCTTTTGGAACTCTTAGTTTCCTTTTTACTTAAATGTGAAACATTTCTAAACCTTTAGGGAATGCTTAGTTCCCTGATAGCTTTTGAGAAATGAGCTCAACTCTTGCTCTTTACTTAAGTTGAAACTTAACTCTTAGAGAATACTCAGTCCCCTTATACTTTTGAGTATTTAACTCAACTCTTTACTCTTTGCTCAACTTATAACTTGAGCCTTAGATCAAAGTTAAAATGATTGTTTAAGACTCTTTGAAAACTTTAAGAACTTACATTAGTTTGCTTCTTACTTTTAAACTTGACTCTTAACTTCCTTGAATTGGATAATGGATTCAAGGATAATGATCTCATATTTATGGATGATTTCATGATGTTTAGATATACTTTAGAGTGTTGAAATCAACTAGTAATGGTAGGTACATCACTTAAAAATTCGTACGAAAATATAAGGAAATAACAGGTTCTCCAGGGGGTGATGGCGCTCTGAGAGGCGCGGAGCGACAGCCTGACGAACAGAGTCTGTTCCGAGGCACTCTGATAGGCGCGGCGCCCCAGGGCCTATTAGACAAGTTTTTCAACTTTTCTTCTCCGATTTTCAATTCTAAATCTCCTAAAATTCCATGGATCCCACCATAAACACTTAGGATCTCTAAATAATTCATTTCCCAACAAATTAAATCCAGAAAGAGTCTGGAAACATGAATCAAATATACTTGGGTTACACTACAATTCAACCAATAAGAATTTAACAAATTTTCATCAAGAACTCCCATATTCATCATTCCATATACTTTAACTTGATGAAATTTGAAAAAACTTTGGTGGGGGTGAAAGGACCCAACACCGAATGATCTTACATACCTCGATAGGGATCACCCCCGACAAATTTCACTCAACGATCTTGGCGTTCTTTGACAATTCTTGATCTTGTCTCTTCTTTTCTCTTTCTCCAAAGCCCTAAGTGTTCTTAGTTTTTCTAAAACTGATGTGGGACTTGGTTTTACCCCTGATATAACCTAAATAGAATTAGGAAATACTAGGGTGAAAAGACAACTTTACCCTTACTAAAATCCGAATTGAATTTTTGCTCAGTTCAACAACCCAACTTCCGAAAGGCATATCTCCCTCATACGACATCGGATTTTCGCAATCTTGGCAGCGTTGGAAAGATCTTCCTAAAGGCTTTCCAAAATTATAAAGAACTCATCTAAACTACCCCTGAGCGGGAAGTTATGACCATTTGAATATGACCAAAATTCACTTTCTAAACCTGAAAATTTTACAGATTTCCCTATTTATTCCCAAAAATTGATTATTCTTGATTTCTTATCTTATTCTTAGTTAGTTCGAATTGCGAGATGTTAAAATTTTCTAGTCCTTTTCAAAATTCTTTTTAGTTTATATCATTTTTATAAATAAGAAATCTTTTGGTTTTAAAATATCTTCATTTTTATCTATTAGAAATTTGAAAAATGTCATTTTCTTGTATTTAAATTATAAAAGGAAAAGAGATCTTATTTCATTTAAATTATGGAATCTTCATTCGTGAAAGTGGATATAAACCGGTGAAAATTATTTTCTACCCTAACAAATTGCTTGTAATTTAATAACCTTGTGAAATTTAATTTTTTTCACCTAATAGATGTGAAAAGACAATCCTTTTTTTAAAAGATAAAATCGGTAAAAGGCAAGATAACTCATTTCTTTCCAAAGAAATTTAGTACAACTTTCATTTATGTTTGCTCATCCCTGAGAACGGAACATGTTTATTTGGGAAATATGTTCTTGAATAGGTCTCTATTTTAGTTTATATGGGATATTTAAGACTTTAGAAGTCATTTTTTTTCGAAATGTGATGAAATCTATAAGGTTTTCAAAATAAAATTATATTTCCAACCATTATGTAAAAATTGCTATAAGTCAAGTAATTGAAAATTATAAATATCATGAAGTGGTATGAAAAATCCACCGTCAAATATATGTTTGTTTCAAAAAACTCGAAAGACCACTTAAATTTAGACTAAGACAATACTTCTTTTATTTCTTTTTATCCTTACTAGTTTTACGGCACATGCGTTGCACGTGTATAATATATATGGTATATGTTATTGTAAAATAAAATTAATATTACTAAATTAAATTTTTTGGTAAATAATTAAAATTTAAAGAACATAGGACAAGTGCTTTTAAATGATTTATAAAGATTGTCATACAGTTACTTGTATTTTGATATCATAATGACCAAAATTATTGAACATTCAAAATAGATTTAAAGTTTAATTTTGGAGAGAAAGTGAAATTTCTTTAGAAGTAGTATCATTTAGTTCATTCAATTTTGTAAACAAATCTAACCAGGACAATTTTTATAAAATGTCACAAATAGAATTTCCTGTTGAGGCTATGAACACCATTTAAGTATATTTTTTCTCTTAAATGTTCATACTTTAAATTTATTATGCGCATCTAATAAGGATTATCATAAATATTTTAATATTTCATGTTTATAAATAATATATCTTTTACCAATTAATATTTGAGTAAGACTATCACAGACAGGTAATTCTACGTAAAAAGGGTTCTTTATTGTTATGACGAATGATGGTTAAATTGAGGTTTGAGTGTATATCACATATTTAGCTTCATAAATTCTTTGTTTTAGATATACATATATTAGTAACATAATTTATATAAATATATGAACATCACCTTTGGTGAAAATATTTTTTTTTTAATGTTTCCACCTTAGCTTTGTAGGATTGAAATCTTCTCGTTTTTACTGCCGCATACATATGATATAGTTGTTGTCTAATGAAAGTATCAAGAATCTTACAGAAGTTGTACCGTGATATAATATGTTAAACTTTTTCAATATTAAAAATTAATATATGAATTTAAAATATTCTTTATAGAATCTTTAATTTGATTTAAGATTATTTTAAGGTCAAGCACTATTTTCTTATCTATCTTGTGACATAAAATTTTCTCAAATGCAAATGAACACAAAATATAGGCAAAAAGTATACAGAACGATACATAGACAATTATGAAGGAAGACGAAAATATATTTTCATGCTATATTCACTATAATATTCCATTTGATTAAAATCTCTTATCCTCGGCACATTACTTTCTTCATATATAAAACAAAGAATTTATGAAGCAAAATATTTCTGAAAATCTATTTCTGAAATAGTGGATCTAACATCAAAACTCGAATTTTGTTGAATATTAAACTTAATCAACTGTTCCAAATAACCCTTACATTTTTAAAAAGAACAATAGAATGCTTTCAAAAATTGTACTTTAAAAGTGAGACGAAACCCTCTATTTATAGCTACAAAATAGTAGTATGCATAAGTGTTAATTGTTCATTATCATAAAAGTTACAACCTTTCAAAAAAGTCACTACTCATCGGAAAAATCACAATCTTTTGCAAAAGTCACAACTCATCGGAAAAGGCACAACCCTTCGAAAATTCACAACCCTTTCAAAAAATCACAACCCTTTGCAAAAGTTACAACTTATCAAAAAAAGGCACAACCTTTTGGAAAAGTCACAACTCTAATATGGAATTTCGGAGTTGACAATTTAAATTTAAGTTTGTTTATTTTCTTAAACTTTGTGATTGGTCCAAATCAGATAATCAAGTTGACAGAGAGAGTGCAGAGATGTAAAGAACCATACAGGAGTTAGACAACAAAAAATGGAGAAGATGGGGTGCAGAGATTCGAGATGTAAGAATGAATAAACAATGTTGGTTGGGAAGTGTGGATACTACAGATGAAGCTGCTTTAGTTTATAACAAGATTGTCATTGAAATAAAAGATGTTAATGCTTTGACAAATTTTCTCCAGCTACAATCGAAGGAAAAAAAACCATATCCATTACTAAGAAGACACTAAGCATGCAACTCAATATATGTTTAGTTACTTTATTGGTTCAACTTCCATAGGTTTATCCATTTCACCTTTGAAATCATGAGTTCAAAAGCTGAACTTTAGTAATTGAAAGACACAGGGGCGGATCTAAGTTCACATGCGGGGGTGCCACGTCACTCAGTGATCTCAGAAAAAACATTGAATATATATCTATATGTATAACAATTGAATAAATATAACCTTTACCACCCAATAACCAGAATGCGGAACAACTCAATTGGCGAAGGAAAGGTCTGCCACCTAGTCGACCACGGTTCAAACCTCACCAACAATATCTACTTTTTTGCTTGTTCCTTTTTTTCTTTTCTTTTGCTTGTTCCTTTTTCTCTTTTCTTTTATTTTGCTCCATTTATTTTTATTTATTTACTATTCTTTATTAATTCAAATTGAAGCCTTTCCATAATTAATTTTTAGTTTTTTTACTTCCTCTTGTACTAATTATTAAATTCTTGATATGTGTGTAACGTGTTTATTTTTTTTATCAATTAGTGAATGCTGAATTATGAACGTCAAATAAATAATAATAAGAATATGTTTAAATGGTAGTTCCAAAAAAACATAAGTTCTAAAAGTGATGAATATTATAGTCAGATGATTTTTTTAAAAAAATAAAAGGTTCTTTCGATCTTCACCGACATTCTTGCTAAGTAAGATGACTATTCTGGAATTACAACTTTTTTTCTTTTCCTACTAAGTATATCTAACAACACATAAAGTAAATGAAAGATTCATATATTATGTTAATAATATACTATGATTTATACAAACTCAAATATTAATGTGAAAAATCTTTTTTTCCCTCAAAGTTTCAGCAATAAGATAACTAATTCCAAAGAGGAAATAAAAATTGAAATGATTAGTTATCTCTAATAGCAAAATATCTAAAAAAATATATTATTAATATGCATATTTGATCGATTTATTATTAAAAAATAAATCAAAAACTCGAATTGTAACGCAAAATTAAAGCAAACGATCCTTTATCTTACTTAAATGTCGCGACACCCCCGATCTCCAAATCCTAGATCTGCCTCTGGAAAGACATGACTGTAAGTCAAAAAGTTTCTTTTGGGGGGAGAGACCGGGGGCTAGCCCTATATCTTCTTCCCTTATTGGCAGAAGTATTTAGTAATCACATATAATTTTTATTATTTATTGCTTCATTTGGCTTTGTATCTTAATTTTAGACTGCTATTTTTTTCTCTTATGAAATTTATTTTTCCTAATAACTTTTATTTTGAACCGTGGGTAATTGGAAATTATCTTTCTTCACTAAATGAAAAGAAAGGCTCGTGTATATTTTATTACCCTCTCCAAACTCTATTTGCGGAATTACACAATATATATTATTGTTATTAAACTAATTAATTGGAGGAACATGGATCGCTATGATTTATGTATTGATAACGCAGAGTTGTTTTTGTCGTTTTCCTTGTAAAGATTTTCTAAAAGAACATTATCTAAGAAATGCTACTTTTGCTAGATAAGCCTTGGGTTTTTAAAAAAGTGTAGACGATATATTTCTAATGTAACAGAAATGTTCATTATCTTTCAACATATTTTGTAAAATAAGTGATTGAAAGATTTGTCCTAAATATTTCATTGAAATTTTTCTGGAAAGCTAAATTATTTACATGAAACAACTACTTGTTTGCTCCCTTAACATATCATGAGGAGCTTGAAATAAAAGTTATTTATAATGTTGTTTTATACCAAACATAGATTGTTACTGATTTTCTTCATTAATAGATTAGTTGCATGTTTAGAGTTAATTTTGTATAGTTCTCACCAAATGTAAATTCATTCTTAAAATGGATTAAGGTGATACCATTTTTCTCTTTAAATTAACTCTCTAAATTTCATATCACATAAAATATAGCTAAAAAAATAATATATATTGAGTCTGCAATAGTGCGAGCACCTAATATCTAAGTATAGGATAAGTTCTTTAGCTCCGTAAGTGAAAAACTAAATTAAATATTAAAGAAAACTGAAAAACAAAAAAAAGGGGAAAATATTTAGAAAGAAAAATATAAGAAGAAAAAGACGAAAAAATAGAAAAAGGGAGGAAAAAAGAAAAGAAAAAAGGCAAACTGGAAAAAAAAGATCTTTTGTTTGTTTTCATTTACTTATTAAAACAGAAACTACGATATAATATTAAGCTCTCTTTAATTTATTAGGTTTATAGGACAATTTTTTAAAAATAATATTAAGTAAATAAAGATTATTTTAGTAAAACCGTTTTTATGGAGAAAATATCATCCATCAGCCAGCATAGTTCAAATCTCCTACTGTCCTATATGGTGGAACCCCTGTATTCATTTCAAATATGAAAAACTTATGAAAGTCAAAGAAGTATAAAATACTCATGAAATAACAGTAAATGGTGACTAAGACTATTTCCCACCGTGATGAACGTAATAGATATCCTCCTTCATACTTTTTAGATATTGGTGTTTCTGTCATCCAAAAATTAAAATATTTATACCTTTTATGCTGACAAACATACACATGTCATAATCTTATTCATCGATCGAGCGTTTGTTAAATATCGAATAGACGGATAGGATTGTGCCATATGTCTCTATTTAGTCTCCCCTTATAGTGAATGCGGAGCCAGAATTTTCAATAAAGAGTTCAAAATCTAAAAATATAAAAATACGAAGTAGTCGAAGGGGGTTCTTATGAACCCTCCGCCACTGGTGAAGGGCACATATGCTCTAGTTTTTAGAAGATAGAAACACCAATGTCTAAAAGTGCATATCAATCAGCATAATTCTGGATATATTTGTCCTTTTATCAATTCCACTTATTATGAAATGTTACTCAATGTAAGATAGTGGTGTAAAAAGATAAAACTCACATTTATATACCATAGTTTTCTATATGTAAAATGACATACTCCACAAGATATCATCAAGTTCTTGTTCTTCTCATCTTTCCCCTGCATGTTTTAGCACAAACTAAGTTTACTATACCATTAGGCAGCTCTCTCACAGCAAATGATGAAACAACATTATGGTTTTCTCAATCTCGAGATTTTGCATTTGGATTCAAGAAAATTCAAAGTCAAAATCAGTTCTTGCTTTGTATAAACTATTGTAAGATTAAAGATGCCAACATAGTTTGGTATGCAAATGGTGATTGCCTCATGCCACGAGGCTCAATCGCAGAGTTAAATCCTCAAAAGGGACTAATTCTCCGCGATCCCGTGGGGAAAATGGAGCACTGGTAGGATTGATTCTATTGTTGCTTATGCTGTCATGAATGATACAGGAAACTTTGTTCTTGTTGCTGTTGCTTCTTCTGTATTATGGGAAAGTTTTCAATATCCGACTGATACACTTATGCCTACTCATATACTAGAGATTAACAACAAGCTTGTTGCTCGAAAATCTGAATCTTTCTTTGTTCCTGGTAGATTTTATCTTCGTATGTTGAGTCATGGGAATATGGTTCTTGTTACTCAATCCAAGCAAACGAATTTCGATTATCATGCTGAGTATTACAATAGTCATACTTCTAATTCAGGGATGGAAGCCAATTTTGGTTATCGATTGGCATTCGATGAGAGTTTGGTTCAGTTTACATATTGAAAAGGAACAATCAAAGACTTGTGCTAACACCTCCTAATGTTCCTTCGATTACAGAAAATTATCACAGGCTAAGTCTTTGATGGTGTTTTAACTCATTATTATCGTCCAAAGAGTACGTCTACGGGGGATCAAAAGTGGAGTGCTCTATGGTCTTTGCATGAGAACACATGTCTAGCAATTGTTGAAGATATTAGAAGTGGAGTTCGTGGATTCAACAATTTGTGTCATCTAGGTTAAAATCAAAGACCATATTGTGAGTGTCCAAAAGGGTATTCATTGATCGATACGAATAACTAATATGGGAGTTGCGAACCAAGATCTCTTCCAAGTTGTGATGAATTTGGACAAGGAAATCCTGAAGATATATATAGTTTTGATGTGGTGATGGATGTTGATTGGCCGTTATTAGATTTCGAGAGGATTTATCCTTCTGCTGAAGATATATATGGTTTTGATGTGGTGATGGATGTTGATTGGGTGAACTTTAGTAATGAGTGGGTAGTGGGTTGATTTATATATTATATTAATAAATTAAATGATAACCAATAGTTGAGCGCCAAGTATTTCAAAAAATATTTAAATAGTTTAATTTTAAAATAGTTAAATAAGTGGTCAATTTTGAACCCAATGGTGGATGACAAGTACATTTTGGAGTAAATAGGTGGATGAGAAGGACATTTTGGACCCAATAGGTGGATGAAGGGTAATTTTGTACCATTTCCAATACTTTGAGAGTATTTTAATCCCTTTTCCGTTTATTTTAAAGTAAAATTTCTACATATTTTTTCGAATGAATTAAGAATCTTTTTTATTCCAGACTATCATGGTCACTTTAAACTTTTGCTTAGGAAAATATTTCAATGGATGAGGATATTGAGTTAATGAATTTCTATTAAAATGTCAAATAATGGTTTTACTAATAATCAGTTACTTGAAAGTAAGGCTTTTTAAAACATACATTGCAAAAACTTCTGTGCTGTTACTATTTATAGAAGCAATAGTTGTTGTAAGAAGAAACATCCATTGTCAAATGGGAGAGTAGATACTTCTTTGAATGTAAAAGCTTTTCTTAAAATACGGAAAGTTTGAACATAAAATTGAAATCTTCTCCGTTTTACTGCCGCATACATATGCTTTAGTTGTTGTCTAATGAAAGTATCAAGAATCTTATAGAAGTTGCACCATGATATAAATATGCTAAATTATTACATCTCACAACTTGAAATAACTAATAATAAGGTAAGAAATCAAGAATAATTTATTTCGGAAATAAGTAGGGAAATCTAAAAAAAATTTCCAAGTGTAAAAGTGAGTTTTTGATCATTACCAAACGGACATAACTCCTAGATTAGGAGGATTTGGTGTTAGTTCTTTATATCGTTGGAAATCCATTAGGGATATCTTTCCCACGACGCCGCGTTTGCGCACTTTCGAGATCGTATGAAGGAGATATGCCTTTCGAAAGTTCGGCTGTTGGACTGAGGAAAGTCCAATCCAGATTTTGGTAAGGATAAAGTAGTTTTTTCACCCTACTATTTCCTAATTTATTTTAAAGGTCTAATTTGGGTAAAACAAAGTTTTATTTCAGATTAGAAAATACTTTTTACGCTTAGGGTTTGGGAGAAAGAGAAAAGAAGAAGGATAAGGGAGAAAAGAACAAGATTTTACCAAGAATGCCAAGATATTTAAATGGAATCCGTGGGGGTGATCCCTGTATGTGAGTTTTTTCTGTGTTGGGTTCGTTAACCCACCCACGGACATATTTAATTAAGCTAGTTTTGATTAGATTGAATGAAGAATATTGAAGTTCTTTATGAAGAATTGTCGAATTCTTATTTTTTGGTTGTAGCATATCTTTAGTTGTTTGATTCGTGTTTCTGGACTGTTTTATGAGTCTAAACTATTGGGAATTGAGGTATTTAGTGATCCTAAGTGTTTGGGGAAATATCCATGGGAGGTTAGAAGGCTTAGAGTTGAAAATCAGAGAAGAAAAGTTGAAAATCCCATCTGATAACCACTGGGCATCGTGGATCGCTAGAGCCCTCAGTATGTGCTCTATCTCGACAGGCCTGGCGCAAGGCCACCCAAAGCGCCTGCACTGCAGTCTGTCCTTCAGGCTCTGGCGCTCCGCACCTCTCAGAGCGCCATGGTCACCTTGAGACCCCATTTTTTCCTTATCTTTTCGTACTAGTTCCTAAGTTATGTACCTACGATTCCTAGGAGATTTCAACACTCTAAAGTACATCTAAACGTCATGAAATAATCCATAAATATGAGATCATGATCCTTGAATCCATAATTCAATTCAAGGAAAGATAAGATCAAAGTCAAAAAAGTTAAGAGTCAAGTCTAAAAGTTAAGAAGTAAGTCAAGATAAGTTCCTAAAGCATTCAAGAGTCTTAAACAAACATTTTAACTTTGTTTTATGGTTCAAGCAATGAGTTGAGCAAAGAGTAACAAAGTTTAAGTTCTCAAAAGTTATAAGGGAACTAAGTATTCTCTAAGAGTTAAGTTTCAAGTTAAGCAAATAGAAGAGCTGAGTTCATTTCTCCTGAGTTATAAGAGAACTAAGTACTCTCTAAAAGTTTATAAATGTTTTCACATTTAAGTTGAAGAGAAAAAAGATTTTCAAAAGAGCTTTGAGAAATAAAAAGGGGAACATTGATTCCAAGAGGGATTTTAAAGCTAAAAAGGGTTGATAAAATTATCTCAACCTAAGAGGAAAGTATATATTTTAAACGCAAGAGCTAAATTATATTTTGAGAGAAGTATTGAGCACCGATATGGGGATAAGAGTTCATATTAACTAAAGTCTCCATGTAGCCATCATGGGTATTAACGGGTCATACTTTTTAGCTGATCATGTGAGGTTAGCCAGTTGGTCCGTACTGTTGGTTCGTAGTCTGGGGCTGAAACTTGTTTTGGGGGCCCTTGACCTATGGAGGCCATCGTGGGTTTATGATAATACTTTGTGTTTTTTTTAATTATTATTTACAATATATATTCCACTTTTTTTTAATTATTATTTACAATATATATTCCACTTTAAAAAAATCAATATTTGTATTTAGGTCCATCCGAAATATAAGTATATTTATGATCGGTCATACTCTTATAGTCTTATTAAAAGTTTGAATATGTCTTTAGAGAAATTTTTGATTACGTTGTCACTAAGTAAGACAGGATGGTTACAACGTGTTCATCACTCAGAGATCTGATACTGTTTAAGCTAGAACTTGTTTTGAAGCATTTTATGCCCCTTGTAAATATGTTCGTACGTTTATTTTTTTAATGTTCCTTATTGTAATGCCGTACATGCCCCTAACACTATGACAAATCAATTTATATTTCTAACGGTCATTAGAAAAAGGAATGAAATCATTAGTTTTGTTTAATTAAAGGTTAAATGGGAGAAGTCGAATATCACAGGGACTAAAATCATAATAAGACCATAAACAGGGACGAAATTAATTATTTTCAATAATTATTTTATGCACAATGAATATACATACTAGAAGTGTATATGTTCAATATAAACGAAGACAATAACTTTGCAGAAACTTAAACAACAAAGTTTAAAACATGTACTCAAAAATAATAATTAATATCATATCATAAGTTAATGAGTGTAAAAAACATACCAGGATATATAAAAATAGTATGCAATAGAAAGGAAAAAATCAAGTCCACTGAATGCACAATATCCCTCAAGAAAACTATTCCCCTCCAATACCAGAGGTTTAAAGAATTACATCCTCTCGTGATGGAATAATTTTATTCACAAACTTATTGATACAAAATAGCAGTGTCACTAAATTACTCAACTCAAGAAAATCAAACAAATATTTAATTTTGCGAAAGTAGAAGAAGAAGATCATAATTTTTTTAAAATGAGAGAAAATCATTCTATTTATAGACAACAAACGCTAATGTGAATTATTGTTTGTTGTGCCTTATCAGAAAAGTTACAACTGTTTGAAAAAGTTGCAACCCTTCGGAAAGTTCATAACCTTTCACAAAAGTCGCAACTTTTCATAAAGTCGAAACTTTCATTAAAGTCGCAAAATTTCATGAAAGTCACAACTTTTGAAAGACGTCGCAACTCTTCATCAAAATCACAACTTTTCATAAAAGTCATAACTCTTCAATAAAGTTGCAACTATTCATAAAAGCCACATCTTTTCATGAAAAAACGAAGGGTAATTTTGGAAATAAATAAATTTAAAATGAAATTCTTGCTTGTGGTTGCGCCACATAGGTGGACCTTGGATTCTCTTTTATATAAATATATGACTTTTGTTTTGATAAATAAATGAAAAATAAACTTGTTTTCCAGTTTTTTTCCTCCTTTTTCCTGTCCATTCTTCCTTTTCTTTCTTTCTTATTCGTCTTTTCGTCCCTTTTGTCCTACCTTTTGTATTTTTTTTTGTCTTTCTCATCTTCTATCTTTTTTTAAAAACTTTTTTTCCTTTTTTTCCCTTTTTCAGTTTTCTTTATTTAGTTTTAATTTAGTTTTTCACTTACGGAGCTAAAGAACTTATCTATTTTACATAGAAATAAGGGTCAAAGACACATCTAAATATTCAGTTTTTTGAGTTTAATATCTAAACTATTGAGAGTGATTTTCATACCTAAACTATCAATTATTGATTTGAGAAATACAGTAATGCACTCTCTCTTTTATTTGAAAAAATCTTGACACATGACATTGCACATGCATAAAATATTCTACCTTGACAAAAATAAATAATAAAATATTTGTATTTTAAAAAATAAAATTTAAATTTATTTTCTTACCCCACTTCATCATCTCCTTCCTATACTCCTTCTCCTCCACCCTCCCCCACAATCCCCACCTTTTTATTTTATTTTGAAATTTCTTTTATAATATGTTTTTAAAAAATTCATACTTCACCACCCCTTCTCAAAAAAAACCCACCTACTCATTCTAAAAAATATTGATATTATTTTACTTTTATTGAACAGAAATTCCACCCCTTCGTTGCTAATTCTCTGCTCCTAATTTATTTTTACATGTTTCTCTTTTTGTGTTTGATATATACATATGTTTTCTGGAATTTTTTTGTGTATCGAATATAACATAATTAAAAAATTTATTAAAAAAAAATTCTTGCGGTGGTAAGTAAAATATATTTTCAATATGTATATATCTAATAAAAAGCGATAAACATTTTATAAGCGGAGGGTTAGGTGGAGCGGTTAGAAATTTTTTAAAAAAGAAAAAAAAACTATACACTTTTCTAGAGAAATTTAAACCAAAAAATGGGTGTGTGTGTGTGTGGGGGGGGGGGGGGACATTTAGAGGGTAAATATTTTACATTTTATTTTATTTTTTAAAATTATTCTTCTCAAATGAAAATGACATAGATGAGCCAAATTTTTAACGGATGACATAGATGAGTCTTTTTTTAAAAGTTCAACGACACATTTATGAGTATTTAATGAATTAATAATGTTGATTTCTTTTTTTAGCCCACATTTATGATAATGGACAAGTGAAAAAAATTGAAGTATAAAAGATTAACTATTTACATTTCGATTTCTTACCACTTCTATAAAGCGATGATTGCTAAAGTTTAAATTATACAAATGACCATCATATTCAAAAAGATTCAAAAATAAGACAAAAGATCAGAATTACTGATTTGGTTGAGAGCCTTCGAGTTTCTTTTCAAGATATGCTCAAATATGAGTTTCTTTAACTTTTCTGGACCACAAGTTACATTTTTGAAGTTATTTATGTGTGACACGTGAATTTCTGTGGCGGAGGAATACTATTTTCTTTTACACATAAGAGATCACAATATGAATTTTTTAAAATTCAAATTGTAAGTAGATAAAGAGATCTCATTTCCTTGTTTCTTTGTTTCTACAGACACATTTTAAAACTTATATATGTGTAGATTCGACTACTATAGGTTTAATACGTTAATTTTTTTTGAATATGTTATCTACTGAACTATAAGAAATTCATTGATGTATTTATGACATCCTTATCGCGTGGGAAGTTTTCTATTTAAAACTCTAGAGAAATAACTTAACAAAAGAAAAATCTAGGATTTTTGGTGAGTTTGAGAGAAGTGGTTTTCTAGTTCTTTAGAAGGATATATAATTCAAGTCGGTGAATGTAAAAATTTAAAAACTCAGATCTCTCACCCTATTTCAATTTGAATAGAAGAAAATGATCATTTTAAATATCTTATGTTAAAGATGAATATCTCTTAAATGTAATGACATAAAATTCTTGTAACGCCATAAAACTAAAAGAAGTTTGTAAAGGGCAAAAAAATCATTTTAATGCTATTTTTTAAGATTACAAGATTTAAAGAAGTTTGTAAAGGCTCACCGTGTTATACAGAACCCAATTTCAAATTATCTTTGTTCAAACAAAAGATCAGATCGGACACACTGACCTCTTCATAACGCCGACTGGACTTATGGCTCGCCTATCTGCAGTTTTCATTTGCTACACTTTGACCTGTACAATCAACACACCATTATTTCGACTTAAAAAGAAATCAAATAAAAACTTGGGTTGCCTCCTAAGAAGTACCTTAGTTAACGTCTTGACACGGCACAAGTCCATACTAAAACCTCATTCTTGGGGTTGGGCGTCGTATCACTGGGAAAAACCCCTTGTTGTCTCAGGTTCAAATGAGAAGAGATATGACCCATTTGGGCCTCAAAATACTTGATTGATACTAAATTGGAAGTAACAGTCTGTCTAAGGGTCGACACATCTTCTTTCACGATGTGATTGATTCATGTGGCAACCACGCCATCCATTTGTATGCTTCTTCCATCAAAGAGAATGTGAAAAACCTCAATTGGACCGACTCTTGGGATATTTTCTTGAAGGAGAACGGTCCACCTACATCCACGAAGAATCTAATATGCTAATTGGGATCCTCATGAGCCAAACAACCGAACAACTCTTTCTATTGGAAAAGTTGCAACATAGTACTTGTGATGTGAAACACCGCATTTCTTTCGGCCGAAGGAAAGCGAATGGAAACAATACCACCCATAAGATAGGGGTAATTAGCATTAGGCTCGTTGACATCATTGGGGTTGCTGATGTCGTCTTGGTGGCCACTTGGATACCATTGCTTTCGTTCTGTTTCAAGCCACAAACCGGCAAAACAAAACTAAAATTAAGTAAGTTCAACTATAACTAACAAGAACAACATTCTACTTAACTAAAGATTCTCAAACAACACCACTCCTTAACAGCGAGGCCATTTTGATTTCAGGTATTAGGAAACTTCATCCAATACTAAGTGTCAACGATAATTAATTAGTGTAACCCCACTAATTGAGTTGGGGGTTAAATCCCACAGAGAGTGATATGTATTTGAGAATCAATAACCAAGTGCGAAAATGCTCAAGTCAATCATAGGTCAAAACATTTATGATTAAAAACATGGTTCAAGTTTGGGGTGAATTAAGTGTCAAATAACATGGTTCTTTTTTATTGTAATTATCAACTACAATAGCAAATAACATGTATAAGTAAATAATGAGACACATTTTTGGGATGTGATTGGATTATAGGCCACTATTAAAAAAACTAGATTTAGCGACATAAAAATTTCGTAGCTAAACAACCAATTCCATTGCTAAACCCACATAGCGACGAATTAGTGACTGATATTTATTAGCAATGAGCAAAACAACAACAAATAGTGAAGACTTTCGTTGCTAAATGTTGTTTCTTTTGTAGTATAAGGTAGACAACTGGGTAATTTCAACTGATATTAAATAGTTGTAAATCATGTTACTAAGCTAGAGTCTATAAGGGATAAACATTCTCTTGAACAATTTACCCCGAATCAAATTTGTTTCTCTCAAACACCAATAAGAAAGAATTAAGAACTATCTACAATTTAGTCCATTCATTCTCTTGAGTTGAATGTGCAAAAGAGGGTTTAAGATTCACTCTCTTGAGCTGGACCCATGAAAATCCAATACCCACATACCGTCAAATCAATAGTGTTAGTTTAAAAACTTCTCTCTCAAGCAAGCCAAAAACACAAAGGTAGATTTGCATTTGCAACTACAACCCTTTAGGTTAAGCCAAAATTATTGAATGAAATAACTTTTAAACAACATTTACACTATCAATAATGAATAGTCAACAACTAACTCAACCTATAATCACATAATCACACCCCAAGAATTGGAGTTTTAGCTTGATATCATAAAATGATAGAAGTTATTACCAAATTGTGTTTCCATCAACTAGGTAAGAATTATTTCGTCTTTACAAAGGTCTAATATGACGAATCTTTAATACCCACTTCCAATTTCTCAGAAATGACAATTTTTAAATCTTTAAAGTTAAGGAAATAATCAAAACTCCGTTCTTAACTTCCAAGTTGATAATTCTTATTCTATATTGAAAGCTAGATAGATCGATAGATCAATCATTACTAAACTAAATAGTAAAAAATGTATTTATGGTTGCGAAAAATATGTTGTGAAGGATCATTCGGCGCAATAAGTTGGGATCGCCGCTCCACTTGGTGATCCGCCCTTGGTAAATTCCATCACCTTTTCACTTTGGCCTTTAGTATCTTAAACTTTTTTAGCTTTGGGCGATTGCATCATGGAACCGTTTGGCAACTCGTCAACTACTCTTTTCTATCGCTGAATTAATTTTCTCCTTGAAGGTTTTGCACACTGGAACTTTAGGCGAGACCATAGCCATTTGGCAACTTGACCAATGAGATAAGCAATCATCATACCTTCTTTTCTTCATTCTTTTAGCTGCCTTATTCGTATGTGCTCATTAGTTTTCATGCTTTGTTCCTCAATCCAGATACCTGAAATTCAAGGATTTACATTGACACAAAATATGTCTATGAGGACCTTAAATCTATTAAAATATAGCCCTAATGAGTAGAAATCGTGGACTCATCAGTAAGTGCATAACTTGCATGGACAATTGCTATGAGTGTGGAAAGGATGGGCCCAAAATTAGAGATTGTATGGTTCTCAAGGCTAAGGAAAGTGAGGATAATAAAGTTGCCTCTAGTGGTTCAGACGAGAGTGTTCTTAAGAAGAATAGGTTTTATGCCCTCCAATCTATAGAAGATCAAGAGTAATTTCCTTATGTTGCTTACGGTATGTTTTTATGCTTTATTAATTTACAGATTTCTTGTTTTTTGTGACGTTTTATGTTTGATCTTGAATTTGTATTTAGCATGAATGATGTATAGAAGTGATTATATAGGCTTACTCCAAGATGTTTTTATGCTTTATTAATTTACAGATTTCTTGTTTTTTGTGACGTTTTATGTTTGATCTTGAATTTGTATTTAGCATGAATGATGTATAGAAGTGATTATATAGGCTTACTCCAAGGAGGAGATAGTGTGCCAAAAAAGTAAGGTTATTGTGTGTTTATCTTTAGCCATGATTCCCTTATATGCATGTTCATGAAAAAAGCTTAGATCTTGATAGAAGTGGCTTATATATATTGTTTTGTTTCATGTTGTGGTGCATTTAAGTGGAATTGCATATAAACTTCATGAGATGAACTAATTAACATACCTTAGTTAGGAGTTGAAAGATTCCTCCTTGAATAGAGGCTTTCCGAGGGTAAATTCCATATAGGATCCATGATTGTGTGTTGATCATGTTTTAGTTAGGGGAATGTAGTTCCTCCTTGAAATGAGTAAATGTAGATGTTCATGCATTTGAGTTGTTAGAAGTAGTTCATACTCGCTTGTGTTGCATTGAATATGTTTAGCTTGGAATTAAAATTTTCTTTCTCGATTGTGTGTATTTAGATGTATTGCATACATGATGGGCTACTAGGTTATAGAGGTAACCTAAAGGAGTGTTTTAGAATCGTTATTTGAGGATGAATGATCCCAATGGTGAGATATTTTATGAATGAATTTCTATTAAAATGTCAAATAATGGTTTTACTAATGATCAGTTAGTTGAAAGGCTTTTTAAATCATACATTACAAAAATTATACTAATTGGTTTCCGATGAATTATAGATATCGCATTGTGAATATGAATAGGGGATCAAATTTAATAGAGTTCTTATTAGATGATGAATAAATATTGAAGTAAACAATTATGCATTTTCACTTCCTATGGACGTTTCAATTATTTTTGTTTTTGTTAAATTTTATTTTTGAAGTCACTATTATGTCTTTCACTTCCTATGGACGTTTCAATTTTTTTTTTTTTTGTTGAACTATCAAATTAAATAGAAGATAAATTATCTTATATAAATGGACTTACGTCAAGAATATGATCATCACTGGAAAATATAATATAGAGGAACAATTATGTACCAAATATGTTCTTTTTTCTGCTAAACTATTTTTAATACAGGTTTATTAATAGATTTATAATATTAAATTTAAAATATATTACAAGATTCTCTGAATAAATTTGAACGGATTGAAATTGTAATCTTTCTTTTCCCTCTTTGTAACAATATTTGATGCGTTGTGTATGTGTAATGTATAGGTGGGTTACTTTATTGGTAAGTTTCATCTTATAATATTTGTATAATTTTTTTATTTATTAATCAACTATTTATTAATATATTGATTTGTTTAAGTCCTTTTTTTTTTTTTTTTTGCAGTTTGTCTGATATGATAAAATGTAACAATTATTACTGTTCAGGTTAATTGATTTGATATAAGGAATATTTTTTCTTTAACTTTCCTTCTATACATTTTCTTTTCATAATTTCTTTTTAGTTTGTAATTTTCTTAATAAATTAATACATATAAAGAACATGTAATGGTGGATGGAGATTCTTATTTCTTATTATATTGTTCAATTGTTGATTGGACTATACCAACTTGAGAGATGAGTTTTGCGGACACAATAAGATAAAAGTACTATGGTGTATTACACGTTTTCAAGACTAGTAATAATATACAATGCAATATTATGATAAAGTTAATTATGTATTAAAAGTGAATTATTCATGCAACTTACATATTTTGTAAGTATTTAAAAATATATTATACTTATTTGGTAAAAAATTGATACAATGCATTATAAATATATTAAAGTGTATAATAAATATATTATTCTATAAATTATTTTCTGTAGAACATATTCATATTGTATTATAAATATACTAGGTAAATTACTCATGCTTCGCATGGGATCTAACTATGTTATTATGCTCACATTGATCATTTGGTAATATTCGAATTTTCGATATATACACTTCATTGTCAAGATCATTTTATCTTAAGGAAATCCAAAATCTTAAAAGTTCTATATATATATATATATATATATTTTTTGATTTTTTATTTAAAATTATGAGTCATAAAGTTATTTTAAGTATAAGAAATAAGTCCAAGAAATCTCAATGGAAATAGTTGGTCAGGGGTAATGAAATATTTTAAACTCCAAGAACTTATAATGAACAACATCACAAATTAAAGAAGAGACCAAAAAGCCTCGAACAACAATACTCCCAAGTAAAGTGGAACATCACGTCCATACAAGAACATAATTAACTAATTCAAATGGAGGACCTTCCACTCCTTTCTTATGACCCTAAAATTATTAGTATCATAAATGTTTTTCATCATCATCTTAGAATAGTCATTACTATTGCTTAGGTTTCATATCACCAGCCCAACTTATTTGGAATTGAACCATAGTTATTGTTATGGTTATAATGTAATTATCAACCAACCAGTAGGCGACATAATTCATAACTGGACATTTTAAACAAATTTTTTTAAACATAACATATTAAAATCTCAGACATAATTTTCTGAGTGCTTGAACTCACAAATATCCACAAATAATAATAAAGACAACCTTTCCTAACAATCAAGAAGAAAAACACATGTTGCTTAACATATTTTTCAAACAGATAGTCTATCGAACTGTATCCAAGTTTATAGTTCACAAATTTAATTGAAAGAATCCAAAAGAAAAAGTTATTACTTCTTTATGAAAAAGCAAAAAAAAAAAAAAAAACTTTATCAAAATAAAGAGTTATCATTACGGCAAAAATGATCTTTAGAGACAATTATAAATGTCCCTAGAAAATGTCCGTAGCAACATTGAATGTAATGACAATTAATTAATGTAGGTAAGGCTCTAGCACTCTTCGTTACTGTGCATATTCATTGTCGTTAAAAAAATAATTTTGTTTTAGTGTATTTTGGATGTTTATTTGTTTCAAGAAAACTTGATCTCTTATTATGCCTTAAAAGAAGAGACGAAGAAATATGACAAATTAGTTAACTTGCGATAAAAGAAGTGAATTAATTGTCTCTATACTAATATTCTAGGAAGGGTGCAATGACATATAAAATGTTTGTACCTAATAATGAGCAATCAATACTAACAGTGACAAAGAAGAGAACAATCTGTTTGGTTATTCTAACAAACTTCAACATTGGTTGTATATTAGTTATCACATATTTATTGGTTGTGCTATCAAATATAACACAACCCACAAGAGATTTTTCCAAAAAGTATACGAATAAAACTATAGAACGAGACAAAAAAGAAGATAAATTTTCAATCATCATCACTGGAATTTTTAACCGAGTTAAAAAAATAGACACCAAAATAGAAAAAAGAAATTGCAGTAAATACATGAATTAATATGAGTTTCAGTAAAAGATTAAGCTTCATTAGATAGGAGGAAGAAAATTTTAACGAATGAAACACATCATAAGAAACTTAATTAATGTATTCAAATTCAACTCCCATATAGCGAAAAAATCTACCAATAATAATGGCAGAAATAAATGTTTTGTTATTAAAGAACCAAATATAATGAATTAAACCATGTTAACTGTTTTGCGAGTTGTGGATGGAGAGGTGCAAGAGTATTAATTCCACATTGAGATTAAGACAATTTTTGTTTACATGAAGAACCCTGTAGGAAGGAAAGAAATAGATAATTGATCTTAATCATCCTTGCTGAAATTTTTAACAGAGTTTAAAAAAGGTCACTAAAATAGTAAAAAGAAATTGTCATAGTTACATGAATAATTATGACTTATAATAAAGATTTATCTCTATGATGTAGGAGAAAGAAAATTGTTAAGAATGAAATAAACTTCATATAAGAAGCATAATTGATGTATTTGAATTCGACTACCCTATAACGAAAAAAGACCTACAAACAACAGTTGCAGAAAATCCCTCTATTTATATTAAACAAACTGTAGGTCACAATTCTTTGGAAAAGTTACCAACTCTTTGAAAAGGTCACAAGCTTACATAAAAGTCACAACTTTTCATAAAAGTCACTACTCTTCATAAAAGTCGTAAATCTTCCTAAATGTCATAACTTTTTATAAAAGTCGCAAATTTTCATAAAGTCACACCTTTTCATAAAAGTCGCAACTTTTCATAAAGTCACATTTTTTCAGAAAAAACACAATTTTTCATAAAAGTTACAACTCATCATGAAAGGGGAAAACTTGTTTTGGTAATAGATAAATTTAAAGGAAATCCTTGTTTGTGGTGACCCCCACGTAGGCGGGCCTAGGGTTCTTTTTTTTTTATATATATATATATATATATCTATATATATATATATATATATATATATATATATATATATATAAATCTGCCAAAACTATATTGAAATAACCCCCTTTTATTATTGAAATAACCCCCTCCTATAAATTTGGTATCATATATATATATATATATATATATATATATATATATATATATATATATATATATATATGATACCAAATTTATAGGAGGGGGTTATTTCAATAATAAAAGGGGGTTATTTCAATATAGTTTTGGCAGATTTGTTAAATATTCGATAAAACTTTCTGTTGTGAAGTCCTACTCAGTACTCCTTCACTCCCTTGTTCTTTATGTAGTTATCAGTATAAGTTTCTAATTTTCTTTCATTTTTATTTTTTATTTTTTATTTTTTATAGACTATGTCCATTCATGAATCTATTATTACTGTTCATTTCTTTCTCTTAGTTTTTGTTCCTAACTGCAGTCTTCTTTAACCACACCCCGGATATGGTATAGTTCTATCCTTAGAACATTCAACATGACCTGTCAGATTCCTAGGAATTTACAAGTTAATCCATCGATGATTTTTAGGGGCTAAGAGACTAACCATATACGAAGTAACATAAATTCATGTTAAAGAAAACTATTAAACAGTTTTTTCATATCAAAATAAACAAACATAATTTACATATATGGGAAGTTACTAGATCTTAAATATGAAAACTTACATAATTAACGGAGTGAAGTTTCCCTTTCGGGAAACTCGAAAACTCACAGAAATATAACTTCTTCAAACTTAGTACAAACTTTATATTACAGAAAACTTTTTTATGCTACGGATTTTTGAAGAGGGATTTTGGCATAATTTCTTTTTTTTTTTGTTTTTTTTTATCTTGTTTTTTCTTCAACTGATAATGTCTGTTTTTATAGAGATCTTCAGACTTCAAACTTTGAATTTTAAATAGAAAAAGAATCTTATCATGTCAGCCGGGTACACTTATGGTCCCCATCGTCACGTGAAATAATGCTCCTTCTCTTGCATTATTGTGCTTGTGGTCTGGTATCTGTCTTATTCTTTTAAGCATGTTCCAACAGTTTTTCACCGATATGTGGTATTGAGTAAAGTGGGACTCACATACTGACTAAAGAGGCATCCCTCTTGATTACAAATTTTTTTACAAAATACTTTAATGTATATCTACATTATTATTATTTTTCGTATTATTATTTTAAGTGTTTAAATTATGCAATGCTATAGAATCAAAACTCATCCAGAGTCATCATAATTAAGATTTTGGGCAAATTGCATTGTTTCTAAGTAATCTTCTGAGTTTTCTTGACTACTTTTTTGGCTTGGAATGGGGCTTTGGTCTTTAATCATATGTTTATCTTGTTCCTATTTTTGTTTGAGTAATTTTTCTACTGTCTGGATAATGAGAAATTCTATGTCTTTAGTTTTTTGGACTTTTTTAGTTTTCTGTTTCAGCTTTTGGGTAAAAGATAGTGGTAGTCTTCGTCTATTCTGGGAAGAAGATGAACTTTCTTCATTTTCACTTTTTGGCAAAGTGACAACCATACACGAATTTGATAAGTCTTTACCGGCTACCGGTTGAACCGGACTAGATGTATCTTCATACGATACAGTGGATTTCTTAACATTCAGTGGGGAATGCACACCCATCTCATCCATTTTTATTAGGGATGAAAAATCCTGTATATCTGTCTTAGTTTGTACATCTTTTTTTAGTCTGACCTTTGCTTTCCATTTTTCGGAGTTTTTTCCTGAGCTTGACATTTTTTTGCATTAGAGCTTCATTTTTTAGATTTAGATTTTTAAATGCTTCGGTCATGGATGAGCAATGATCATAGAATATTACTTTGTCTGTATCCTTTTGGATGTTGTATTGTGAAATTTTTTCTGGGTTTTGTCTAAGGGCTGGAGAAATATAGTAATTTGGTCCTAATATCCCTCTAACATAATCTAAAGCTTCTATAAAAAATAATTAAAACCTTTAAAAAGAGGTTTTTGAAAACCTTTAATAGAGTCTAAAACTTCTATCCATGTTTGAAAAACACCATTTGTTTTACCATGAATTACAACATAGTATTTAAATTTATTTTCTTTATTTTTGTTAGTAAAATAATATCCTAAAGCATTTAAAACAGCAATTACATATTTAGTGTCTTTTTAATTACGTGCTATCCATATATTATCTATGAGGCATGTTTACTGTTTGTCTAGTTGTCAACTAGGCAAATGTATGAATGTCCAGTTAGACAGTTCATATGCTATTAAGTTTTGTTTTCCAAACTTTAGTCTTTCTATTCTGACATCATCAATTTAGTCTAGAGATCTAAAATGTAAATTTGATAAAATTGTCTGTTTGTAAGAGTCTTCATAGTCTGGGGTTGAAGGTTGAACTCTTTTACCCTTGTCAGATAGTAATAGTCTCATTCTGTAAAATTTAAACTTTTATTAGTAATCTACTTAATTGATCGGCTCTATGATTATCATTTTCTTTTATATACTCAAATACTATAGATTGATAAATAGTTATAGTATCTAAAAATTGAACCATCATCTTCTACTACTAATTTTATTATAAATTTTCTGATGAAATTTTACTATAGCTTCACAGTCTGTCCTTACTAATATCTCTGATTTGTTTAAAATGTATATTCTAAAACTGTTCGGCTATATATTACAGCTAGAATTTCAATGTCTATGCTATCTTTATTTCCTTTTTCTTTATATTTTCCACTTTGGTAGACACATATTCTTTCTTCTTTGTCAGGACTATATTTATGAGGTTTGACTTTTAATACTGCTTCCCATCCTTCTAGACTACCATCTGTGAACACCTAATTTTTTACCAAAATATAAAGATTTAACACCAATTTTTTTAAAAAAGTTATATTTAAGATAAATAAAAAATAAATAAATTGTGTAAATTACTTTAATAATAAAAAATTATGAATTTATGGTATTTGTTTTAAATCTTCAACTTTTAATTAGTTTAAAGATAATGGTAGAAGAAGAAAAAGGGGAGTCCTAAATATTCAAATTACCTTCCTCTTATCCTAATTATTCCCAACTTCCTAACTTTTTTTACTAAAAAGTCTCATCCCATTAATTTTTATTTTTTTCTTTCTCTTCTTTTGGACGTTTCTTTTTAATTTTTTAAACATTTTTTTTATTTTGTTAATTTTCTAATATTATTATTTATTTATTTTATATCCTTATCTCAACCCCAATTCCCTCAACAATATTTCAAATTAAATTCTAATCCAACTCTATTACTTTCCTTTTAATTAGCACCAAACTCTCAGCCAAAATTATCATAAAAACACGTTCAGTTGAGAAGAAAGAAGATAATAGACAAATACACAGATATAGAGAAATACAGAGAGAAATATATAGAGCAAACACAAAGAGAGAAAAAGTAAGTCATTCTTTTGAGAATTAGGTCAGAGTTATAGATTTTTTGTCGTGGTTCCAAATTCGTGGCTCAAATCAGTAGATCATAGAAGTTATTTTTCGTGATATCCATCTTCGCAGCGAGGTAATTCTAATCTATCACATTATTTAAATGTAATGTTATATGAAAATTTTAATCTAATAATATGAAGTTCTTTGAATCGTATGTTATTATTATATATCAATATGTGATGCATGTTAAGATTTTTTTTTTAACTCGATCTGAAAAAAAAAGAAAAAAAGAAAAAAAAATGTTTCTTGCTAACAAAAATAATATAAAATAAAAGATGTATCATGCATTTTTTTTGCATTATTATTGGTGTCTGTTATTCTTTTTTAGATGCAATTTATATTAGAATTTATTTTGTGATATTTAATAGCTAATGTTTTTCTGGAGCCTAATTTTTCACTAAAAAATAAATAAAATAAAATTTATAAACTTGTTAGATTAGGATATATAAATAACTAGTGAAACTATTCGCGCTTTCGCGCGATTATATGAAATATTTATAAGATAATAATATGAAATATATAATATTTAGGTTAGTATCGAATATATAGATAATATTTATATTTCTCCTCGTCTGCGATACTATACACTTTTTAAAAACATATAAAATATATTTATTTATTTTGTATATGTATATATTAGAACAAAATATTCACCGTGGTGAAGTAAATGGAATAAGTAATAATATGTTGAAATAGCAATATATTGTATTAGGTTGAAAATATTATAGATATTTTAATTTTCTCTATCTTTTCTAGGAGTAGTGATGTTCAATCCAAACTCCGATTTCGTCAAAACAAAATTGTTTTCTTTTATTTATTATTACATTTGCTTATTATAATTTTTTAAACATTAATTAAATATTTATAAGATTTACGAAAAATGAAGCATATAAAGTCATGATTCATATTTAGTATTAAACTTTACAAGTAAGATGAAGAGATATGAGTTATAAATACTTCAAATGTATAATTTTATTAGCCATTAAATGTATTACTAATTATGTATTGATTTTATTTGTAAAATAAAAAATAAAAATAAGGTGTGAAAATACAAAAAAATGAAAAGAGAAAATATAATAATTGGTGACTACATAAAAATTATAAATACATTTCAAAGCAAAAAGAACGACGACAAATTATTACATACGCAAAAAATGACATCATGAAAATAATAATTTTTTTTCAATTACTTTTTATAATTTATAATAAAAGTGAAACTAATCATCATAAATTTTGTTGTTGTTAAAATGAAATAATTATATTTATTTTTTTCATAACAAAGAGAAAATAGAATACTAAAGGATCAAATGATTAGTATTGACAATATAATGCATTTAGCCAAAATTATTTACATAAATAAAAATTTTAAAAACTCTAGCAAAAGTAACTAAGTTGCTAATAAATTTTAGAGTGAAAAAATAATCTCTAATTATACTTAATTTTTTTTCCTTGTACCATCTTCCTTTGCAAAGAGATCCGTCATCATGTTTTGATCCATATGTCAAACTCTTCATATATGCAACCAACTGAATAAAAAAAAAGCATATACGAATTAAAAATAATTATGTCAAAAGAAAGAATGATATATAAACCATATTTAATATATTTATATATTATCTTTTCAATAGTAATAACAATACTAAATAATAATTATTTCTTGAAATCTAACAAATATTATAATCAAACTATATTATATATGGAAAACTAACAATTAAAAAGAGTAATTGCATAAGGACAAAACATTGTTAAGAATTAAAGAGATTTTTTTAATCATACTTACTTGATAAATTATAATACAAACATAAAAATATATATTAAGAAAGCATGTCTAAGTACATAAAAATAAAAAGAATGACTTAAGAATGAAATATATCTTACCTTCATATACTTTTTTTTGTTACATGTTAGCTAATTCACAAACAAGTATTATGAAGAAGAGAAATTATAACTTTGTATGTGAATCTTCATGAAAATAAATATGAATCTATATAGACAAAATAAAGGAAATGAAAAAAATAAGGACTTGAGAATGATATATTGATTAACTTCATGTACTTTTTTTGGTTACATGTTAGTTTCCTTCACAAATCAAATACGAATTTATATAGACAAAAATAGAGAAAATAAAAAATAAAAATTTCAATGAAGTATTTCTTACCTTCATGTACTTCTTTTTTTGTTACAAATCAAACTTATATGATAGAAAAAAGAAAGAATAATTGTGAATGTAAATCTTCATTGTAGACACGTAATTTTTGACCGAATTTAAGTTTAACATCAATATTTAGAGCATAAATAATTTTATCAATCTAAATTAAATATATTTTGACTTTTTATTATTTTCATTAAGTTTATTTAAAAGATATAAAAATAAACAACATAAATATAATTTTTATTAGATAAGTTTATTTTGATTGTTTAAAAAAAGAAGAAGATATATATATATATATATATATATATATATATATATATATATATATATATATATATATATATATATATATATATATATATATATATATATATATATATATATATATATTACATATATTATTTAAATAAACTAATATTTCTTAATTATGTCTTTTTGTTTTAATTACCCATTTAGCTTTATTTATTTATTTACTCAAAACAATTAATAATTATATATTATCATTTATATGTATATATATATTTAATATTAAAAAAACAAAAAAAAACAAAACCCACGACCCCACTCCCCATTACCCCACTTTATCCCACTCCCCATTCACCCCCACGTACACACTGCACACGTACACTACTACTACTATTCTCTATATACATAACATCAGACAACAAAAGGAAAAAAAAAACGAGAAAATACACACGAGAGGGGCAGACAACAGAAAAGAAAAAAAATTAGAAAACAGAGAGGAAAAAAAGAACGAAGGGGAGAAAGAAATCAAGAAAAAGGGAAGGCAACACTTACGTAAAAAAAAATATTATTCTCATATTCTTACTTTTTCTGAAAATCACAAACAAAGGTTGAAGTTGAGGTTTACTTTCGCGGTTCCTTATTCGAATTATTTTCTTTTCGTGGAATTTTCGCAAGAGGTACCATTTATTCTTTTTTTTTTGTATAATTTAATATCATGTTATACAAGCATTGATTGCAATATATTGAAGTTGTCAAATTTCACATGTGGTTAAATCGTTATGTTTTTATATGATGTTTGTTCAAATATTTCATACCAACTTTATGTTTAGATCTCCTATATAGTTATATTTTGTATTAAATTGCTATAACAAATCGTAGTTTATTTCATATTAAATAATTCGTAGTTTATTTCATGCTTAAGTAAAATTATTGTCCAAGCTTGTTCTTATTTTCCATGTTTAGTTTTTAATGATAATATGTGTAGTTATTCAAATTTTTATATTCATGTCTTACTACTTTAAATGAATTCTTTGTTTGGTTGTGTTTAGAAATGCATTGAATTATATTTTATATTATATTATGTGTGTTGTCTTACATTATTATTTTTAAATTCTATTAAAAAATAATAATAATAAACTTGTTAGGATAAGGAGAGGATAATAAATTGAAAGAAAAAAGATAAGGAAAAATAATAACAATAAAAATGGAATAAGGAAAAGAGGTAGAATACGTGAATAAGAAAAGAAAAGAAAAGTAGTGAAGAAGGAATGTTCGAATTAGAAAAAGAATAATAAAAAAATAAAAAATAAATATATAATAAAAAGAATGTAAAAAATGTACACGAAAAAGTAAAAAAAATACTTAAAAAATGAAAAGATACAAAAAGTATAGTGTTAAAAATATGTGAAATGTTTTACTATTATCATAAAAAAGAAAAACTATTAAAAAAATCAATGTAAAAATAAAACAAAAATACAATAAAAAAAAAGAGCAATTAAGAAATAAGCAAAATGTTGAAAGAATAATAAAAAATAATAATGTATAAAAACTTGACATGCTTCTAAAATTGGATGGTTTTAAATATATTTATATAAGTCAAAGAATGAGGGTAAATATATTTGTCTTAATAATACAATATTCATAAATTAGTTTAAGTCATGAATGTCCATAAAACGACCGTGCTAGAACCACGGGACTCGAGGGATGCGTAATACCTTCTCCTTGGTCAACAGAATTCCTTAACCGAATTCGTTCGCAGACCAAACAAAGAGTCATTTCCTTTTGATTAGGGATTAAATAAAAGGTGACTTGGAACACCATAACTCAATTCCAAGTGGCGACTCTGAAAAAGCTAAAATAATCCCCTAATTAATTACGTCACTTAAATTGGAAAAACCCTTACGCCGCCGCGCGAAAAAGGGGTGTGACATCTCTGGCGACTCCGCTGGGGACTAACTAGAATTCGAGCTTGTAAACATGGACTTATACATGACTTTATTATGTATTTTCGTACTTATCGATTTGTGAATATTGTGTTTAATTGCACAATATGTTATTTGTTTGCTTATTTACCCTTCTTGATAGTATGTTAATTATCATATAATTGTCTTTCCTCGCGCATCTATCTGAGTCTTCTGAGATACTTTATTCGGAGATGCGATTACGCTCCCGAGCCATGAGATACCAGAGATGCGGCAACGCTCCTGGGAAGGATTCTATAGTATCACATGTCTTAGGATGGGAAGGACTAATAGTGAGGCCAGAAAGCCCTGCTACTGGTAAGCTGTCCCTTCTCGACTCGAGTAGTCCACTCGTTTTATGGCCAGTCTAGACACCTTCCCTATTAGGTTGTTTCCTAGTAAAACAAGCCTCAACAATGACTATCCCTAATAGGATTCAATTTATCTGTATCATGCATAATGTTAAATTATTGGGGAGCTCGACACAAGGGTCGAGCCTGTCTAGGAGAAATATCCCTACTTGAGACTATCATGTACATTATTTTGTGTTATTTGTTGCATTATGGGGAAGACTATACAAATGTTGATCGGCTTTAGATGAATGAATTATAATGAAAAATTAATTATAACGAAAAATATCAAATTAAAGTTTTGATGTAATCCTCTTATTAAACATGATTTTTTTTTCTATCAAAATTCATATTTCTTTTACAAATAGAAAAATCTATCATTACCATCAAAGTTTTTTTTTAGATTGAAAATTTAATCAACAGAAATAAAATACAATCGAATACACTAATATATTAATTTTGGAAAAAATTTAAGGGCTATTATATATATATATATATATATAATTTTATTTTTCTCCTTCTTCCTTTAATAACCATTTTAATAAAAATAAAAATAAAAAAACAAAAAAAAACAATAATAAAAAATTTGTTTTTTTTTTGTGTGTGTGTGTATGATTTTTACTTATTCTTATTTTAAATATATATATATATATATATATATATATATATTATTATATATAAAAAAAATTACTTTTTTGTGTGTATGATTTTTCCATTATTGTTGTTAAAAAATATATATTTTATTAAGCCTAGTTTGTCACTATCCTAATATAGGGAAATATGAATCCATATGGAAATGGAGATAAGAGACAAAGAGAGGACCAATCACCTCGATTCATGATAGTGGATAAGGCCCCAACACTCTTGAAGACATGGTATGAAAACATGACAAACCATGGACGAGGAATGGTGTTCAAACGCTTGGGATTTCTACGAAGCCTTTTGTATGTTGAGCCACGACGAAATTTGATAGAAGCACTAGTGCATTTTTGGGACCCGTTAAGGAATGTATTCCGCTTTTTACGACAGAACTCACCCCACCCTTGAGGAGATAGGGGCATTCATTGGAAAGGGTAAACATCTTCACATAGAAGAGCCTATGATACCAAAACATATTAATGGGAGGAGGTTTCTAGAATTACTGCATATAAATGAGAATGATATAGGTGGTTGTCTCGATAATGGATGGGTTCCTTTAGAATTTTTGTACAAAAGATATGGCAAAAGTGATGGATTCGAAGTGTATGGAAAGAAACTCCGTAATAATGGGTGTCGCCTGACCTGGGAAGCACATAGTTATGATGCCTTCGTGGTGGCTTTTTTGGGGATCATGGTATTTCCAAAAAAGGGAGGAAAGATTAGCATGAACTTAGCTGCAGTCATTACAGCTTTTGAGAAAAAGCCTAATATCACCCTCGTACCAATGATTCTGGCAGACATCTATCGTGCTTTAACTATGTGCAAGGATGGAAAAGACTACTTTGAGGGATGCAATATGTTATTACAACTATGGATGATTGAACACATTCGTCATCACCCTTATGCAGTGGACTTTAAAGTAGAATGGAATGATTATATTGGAGGCCACAAAGAAAGAATCAAAGATCATAGTTTTCCGAAGGGTATTGAAGCTTGGAAGCAACACCTCAATAATCTGACTGTTGACAAGATTGTGTGGAATTATCATTGGTTTCTGTCGACCGAGGTGATATACATGTCTA
The DNA here is from genome assembly GCA_027789145.1 of Solanum arcanum. NCBI lineage: Eukaryota > Viridiplantae > Streptophyta > Magnoliopsida > Solanales > Solanaceae > Solanum > Solanum arcanum. Next base: position 19,860,576 of record CM050933.1, read on the forward strand.
CTTTTCGATCGTTCATTGTCCTAATGGGTCTTCGAGGTGTCCAGCATTACATGCCACTTAGAGTCATGCGACAACTTGGGCGACGCCAGTTTATACCACCCAATGAAGATATGCGTGAATTCATGTATGAGTTTCATCCCAAGATACCTTTAAGGCAATCAGAGATATTTAAGATTTGGGGGGGATGCATACTCTCGAGTCCCCACGATATGGTGAAGGATCGCACAAGAGGCGAGGTGGACCAAGCATACTTAGACTGGGTTCATGATCAACCCCTTCCTAAGGTTGTGCCAGAAGGGTCAATAAAAGGACCTATAGATCGAGAAGCAGAAGTTGAGGTTAAGATTAAGCAAGCTCGCCTCAAAGTCGAAAGAAGCTACAAGTCTACTCTGGATATCCTAAGTAATGACCTGAAAACGCTAAAGATGAGTTGGCCCAACGTGATGCGATATTTGAAGTTAGAGTTAGAAAACACCGCTCTACCATTCTAACCTTACAAGAAGACTTGGGCATTGCCACAGGCTCTATGGAGCAACAGGAAGAGGAGTATAAGAAAGAAAAGGCCCAACTCATCTGCGCACAGTCTAGGCTCCAAACTCAAGTTAAAGCCTCTATGGAACGAGAAAGAGAAATAGCAAGACGTTTGATGGCTTATCGTGACTGTGAGATTGAGAGAGGTCAAAGGATAGCCGAGCGAGATGCACTCCACCTTCAAATTGAAGAGCTCCAAGAACAAAGGGAAAATTTGACGCATGAAGTCCATACTGCTCACCACTGGTTACAGAATTGTTATGACAATATGGATGAAGCTAGAGACCGAATACTGCAACTCAGGGATGAACTCAACAATGTTTATGCTAGATATTTACACCAGAACGATGAGAGGTTGGGACAACAGGCCCGTGCTTTGGCTCCATATCTACCGAAAGCGTTGGCGAAGATTTATAAGGGCCTTGGAGATGATTGAGATTCGAAGATTCAGTTTCTTTTAGAGTCTATTCTCTTAGTAGTGATTATTTCATTATTATTATTATTATTAGGTTTTTCTCTTTCTTTTCGTTTTGTTATTTTATTTCATTTAGAGTCTATCTAAGTCCTAGGTACTTCTGTTTTTTTTGTGTTTGTTTTATTCAAATCATTGTTTCAAATATTTGAAAATGAATGAAAAAGATTTACTTTCGATCACCTTATGTGCATATGTCATGCAAAAAAAAAAGGAAAGTAAATTAATAAAAAAGAAAATTATTATTAATATCTCTCTCGAACTACGCAAGATCTGATTCATGGGCCAAACATGATACGTAGGCAACCCAAGGGGTTCGATCCAAATTATTATTATTATTATTATTATTATTATTATTATTATTTTCTTTTCTTTTATCTTTCTCTTAAAAAATGATAATCATAATGATAATAAATAATTAAACAAATAAGTAAATAAATAAGTAATAATAATAAAATATTAAAAAACTAATGAAGAGAAGAATGCCTAGGTAAGCCGGGATGAAACATGAGGTCCTCAATATTAGGAGTATGTATGTGGATATAATGTGCATAATTTCTTAACACTAATCGGTTTATTACTCTATTCAGAGAGAGAGAGAGATATAGAGAGAGAAAAAGAGAGAGAGACATACTAGCTTAAAGGTGGTTGGTTTGTGGTTAAACTGGCATCACATCCTTACAACACAAGATCAAAAGGGAAACAGCAAATGGCCCCCCAGAGACGGAAATGAATCGGACAATGATGAGGATATCCAAAACGCATTTACTTCACAAAAACGGGACAAATGTAAGAGATAAGGGTGTTAAGACAACAAATGGCAGAGATGTACGAGGCTTGGATGAGTGGACAACCTCCACCATCTTCAATCCGAGACTATTTTAATACAAATATGTCTCACCTTATCCAGGTGTCGACAAGCGATCCGATATATCCCCCTGGATTCGACCCCTATGCTAACACATCCAATGTCGCTGGAACTTCTATGGCGCGCCCTTCGAATACGCCTGTAATAAGTAATCCACTCTTTGTGTCAACTGCCCGACTAACAAAGATCCCGCAGCCAACAATGGTGCCCAAATCCAACAGCGATCCTCCGCCCAAAGTTCGGCGTGAGCAGAGTTACTCTCTTGAAGAGACCATTAAAATTCCAAGTTCTCATCCCCACATTCATCAATATAGTTCCCCTGTTGAAATTGAGAGGATGGTCAAGAATGAGGAACATGAAGAAATGACTAAGAAAATGAAAAGTTTGGAACAGAGTATAAGAGATATGCAAGGACTAGGAGGCCACAAAGGCATCTCATTCAGTGACTTGTGTATGTTTCCTCATGTCCATTTACCTGCTGGTTTTAAAACTCCAAAGTTTGAAAAATATGATGGTCACGGAGACCCCATAGCTCATCTGAAGAGATATTGCAACCAATTGAGGGGTGCAGAGGGCAAAGAAGAGTTACTTATGGCCTATTTTGGGGAAAGCTTAGTAGGGATTGCATCTGAATGGTTCATAGATCAGGATATCACCAACTGGCACACATGGGATGATTTGGCTCGATGTTTTGTACAGCAATTCCAATATAATATTGACATTGTCCCAGATCGCTCCTCGTTAGCTAACATGAAGAAGAAGACCACGGAAAATTTTCGTGAATATGCTATCAGATGGAGGGAACAAGCTGCTAGGGTTAAACCACCGATGAAGGAGTCAGAGATGATTGACGTTTTTCTCCAGGCGCAAGAACCTGATTACTTTCACTATCTGCTTTCTGCCGTAGGGAAAACATTCGCTGAAGTTATTAAGGTGGGGGAAATGGTGGAAAATGGCATCAAGTCTGGAAAGATTGTAAGTCAGGCTGCCCTAAAAGCCACAACACAAGTGCTTCAAAATGGTTCTGGAAATATTGGAGGGAAGAAGAGAAGGGAGGATGTGGCCACTATTGTATCAGCGCCTAGGACTCATGTTCTAGGTAATTCCCCACAACACTATTTTCCTTCCCAAGCTCCACAATATTCTATGCCATACACTCCATATAATGTTTTTAATGCACAACCAATTGCACCCCCTTCTTATCCACAATGGCGTGCACCAACTCCACAAAATCATCCACCACCCCCTCAAGTTCATCAAAACACTGCTAGAATTCCTTTCCTTCCTAGACCACAATACAAAAAGGGAAATGGCGTTAAAGGTGAGTTCACTCCTATTGGGGAGTCGTATGCTAGCTTGTTTAAAAAATTAAGGACGTTGAATGTTTTGAGTCCTATTGAGAGAAAGATGTCGAATCCTCCCCCGAGAAATTTGGATTATTCTCAACATTGTGCATATTGTTCTAATGCCCTAGGGCACAACATAGAGAGATGTTGGTATTTGAAAAGGGCCATTCAGGATTTGATCGATTCTAATCGAATTATAGTTGAAAGTCCGAGTGGACCCAACATCAATAAAATCCATTGCCGAGGCATCCTGAAACAAACATGCTGGAAATGATGAAGGGTCATGAAGAGTTTGCATCTCCTTATAAGCCAATCCTTAGGGTTGGAACTGGCATTGAGAAGTCAGCAAATGTTGTTGATTTAACAAAAATGATGCCTTTAGGGGCGGAAAGTGTGTTAGAAAAGTTGAGTCCATCAAACACACCCATCTTAACTGTGAAAGGAGCCCTTGAAGATGTTTGGGCAAGTCCGAGTAAGGCAAAATCGTTTGTTCCAAAAGGCCAAACAAGCCTATCTTGATCGTATAGGGGCCCATATTCCTCCTGTGATTATCAAGCCAGTATCCCAGCTCCCAATGACTAACCCCAAAGCTGTTCCTTGGAATTATGAGCCTACTGTCGTGACATACAAGGGAAAAGAAATTGATGAAGAAATTGATGAAATAGGAGGAATAACCCGTTCAGGAAGATGTTATGTCCCGATGGAATTAAGGAAAACTAACAATGACCAAATACAAATAAAGAGTCCGGTCACTGAAGGAGAGGCAGAGGAATTCCTAAGGAAGATGAAACTATCAGACTACTCCGTGGTGGAACAATTAAGAAAGACTCCAGCCCAAATATCTTTATTATCTTTGCTAGTACATTTTGATGAACATCGTAATGCTGTAATGAAAATTTTGAATGAAGCACATGTTCCTAGTAAAGTTACAGTGAGTCAGTTAGAGAAGATTGCTGGGAGAATATTTGAGGTATACCGCAACACCTTTTCAGATGATTAACTACCCAAAGAAGGCACAGGACATAACCAAGGCCTACATATCACTGTAAAGTGTGAGCTTTCATATGTCACTCGAGTTCTAATTGATGGAGGATCTGGAGCAAATATTTGTCCTTTATCAACTCTACAGAAATTGAATGTTAGTGCTGAAAGGGTCCGACTCAACAATGTATGTGTTAGAGCTTTTGATGGGTCAAAAATAGATGTTATTGGTGAGATAGAGCTCGTACTAACCATAGGGCCTGTGGATTTCGCTGTGAATTTTCAAGTGTTGGATATCAACGCGTCCTACAATCTATTGTTGGGGAGGCCATGGGTGCATATGGCTGGAGCAGTCCCCTCAACGTTGCATCAAATGATTAAGTTTGAATACGACCGACAAGAGGTAATTGTCCATGGTGAGGGGGATTTGTCAATCTACAAAGACTCTTCCTTCCCTTTTATCGAGGCGGATAATGAGAATGAGGCACTAGTTTATCAAGCTTCTGAGGTAGTGGTTATTGAGCATGTCCCCGAGGGGAGTGTCATTTCAAAACCAAACATGCCCATCGCATCTGTAATGGTGGTGAATGAATTGATGAAACATGGGTTTGAGCCGGGTAAAGGCTTAGGAATCTGCTTGCAAGGGAGAGCTTATCCATTGAGTCTACGAAAGAGCATCGGTACTTTTGGATTAGGCTACCAACCTAGAATCGAGGACAAAGTGAAGGCAAAGAAGCAGAAGAGAGATGTATGGTCACTTACCAAGCCTATACAACCAATCTACAAATCTTTTATCAAAGCCCGCGCAACAGAATCTTATCAATCATCTTTTCCAGAGCCAGTGATGAAAATTAGCGAAGAAATGATCAACTATTTTCAAGATTTATTTGTCGAGGTTGATATGGTGGAACTCGGAGAAGGCACTAGCGACAAAGATGTGCAATTCATTGGTCCTGATGTCAATCTAAACAATTGGGAGGCCACCCTCTCCCGCTAAGTAAAGACGAGTCTTGGTAGTCTGTCTTGTTTTTTCTTTTATCATCCGATTCATTCAAGGATTGTAATTCGGATTTTATCTTGTCGTTTATTTCAAACATTCTATCTCCCTTCTCAATAGGATGTAATTGCATTTTTATTTCAGTCTAATATATTTGTTCGTTTTCTTTTACACAGTTCTTTCTATGCCGATTCTAGTGATATGACATGCATGCAGAATTTTTTGCCAGATCTTAGTATCCAATCTAATCTTCGACCTAATATTGAAATAATAAGTCAAGAAATCGAACATGATGAAGACAGAGTATTTGAAGAAGTAAGGAGGGATTTCAATCATTTTGAAAATAAGTCAAATCCAAACATGAGTGAAACTGAGACGATAAATCTGGGGGATCAGGAAATTATTAAAGAGACTAAGATGAGTGTACATGTTCAACATCAAAAGGACGATATAATCCAGGCCTTGTTTGATTACAAAGATGTTTTTGCGTCATCTTATGATGACATGCCTGGATTAAGCACGGACATGGTTGTTCACAAGTTGCCAATTGATCCTAATTTTCCTCCGATAAAGCAGAAGTTGAGAAAACTCAAAACCGACATGAGTGTAATAATTAAAGAGGAGATCACAAAACAACTTGAGGCCAAAGTCATTCAAGTCTCTCAATATCCTTCTTGGTTAGCCAATATCGTACCCGTCCCTAAGAAAGACGGCAAAGTTCGAATGTGTGTTGATTATCGTGATTTGAATAAGGCAAGTCCAAAAGATGATTTTCCTTTGCCTAACATCCATATTTTATTGGATAATTGTGCTAAACATGAGGTTGCATCTTTTGTGGATTGTTATCGCGGCTACCATCGATTATTATGGATGATGAAGATGCAGAAAAAACATCTTTTATCACTCCATGGGGTACATATTGTTATCGTGTTATGCCTTTTGGATTAAAAAATGCAGGGGCAACTTATATGAGAGCAATGACAACCATGTTTCACGATATGATGCATAGAGAAATCGAAGTTTATGTGGATGATGTTATCATTAAATCTAAAAAACAGTCAGATCATGTGAAAGACTTAAGGAGATTCTTCGAAAGGCTCCGCAGGTATAATCTCAAGCTTAATCCTGCAAAATGTGTATTTGGAGTACCATCGGGGAAGCTTTTGGGGTTTATAGTCAGTCGAAGAGGTATCGAGTTGGATCCTTCAAAAATAAAAGCAATTCAAGAATTGCCACCTCCAAAGAACAAAACTGAGGTTATGAGCCTTCTAGGAAGGTTAAACTACATCAGCAGATTCATTGCTCAACTCACAACAACTTGTGAGCCTATCTTTAAGTTGTTGAAAAAGAATGCCACAGTCGAGTGGACCGAAGAATGTCGAGAAGCTTTTGAAAAAATTAAGAGTTACCTATCGAATCCCCCTGTGTTGGTTCCTCCCGAGCCAGGAAGACCTTTGATATTGTATATGTCAGTACAGGGTAATTCTTTTGGTTGCGTACTGGGTCAGCATGATGACACTGGGAAGAAAGAGCGGGCCATTTATTACCTCAGCAAGAAGTTTACCGTTTACGAAGCAAAGTACACCCTTCTTGAAAGAACGTGTTGTGCCCTAACTTGGGTAGCACAGAAGTTGAAACATTATCTTTCATCTTACACTACTTATCTCATCTCTCGTATGGATCCGTTGAAATATATTTTTCAAAAGCCCATGCCCACAGGCAGGCTTGCGAAATGGCAAATATTGCTCACAGAGTTTGACATTATCTATATAACGCGGACCGCAATGAAAGCTCAAGCATTGGCGGATCATTTGGCAGAGAACCCTATTGATGAAGAATATGAACCACTTAAAACCTATTTTCCAGATGAAGAGATATCTTGTATCGACGAAGTTATTCACGATAACAATCAAGGTTGGAAGTTATTCTTTGACGGTGCCTCTAACAGGAAAGGAGTTGGAATAGGAGTTGTTCTTATGTCTGAATCAGGGGAATATTACCCCATATCTGCCCAACTTAGATTCTATTGTACTAATAATATGTCTGAGTACGAAGCGTGCATTTTGGGTCTGAGGTTAGCTGTTGACATGGGCATCCAAGAATTGTTAGTGTTAGGAGACTCAGACTTACTAGTTCATCAAATTCAAGGAGAATGGGAAACTCGAGACCCAAAGCTCATACCATATCAACATTGTTTACAAGGTCTTTGTCAACGATTCGTGTCGATAAAGTTTAGACACATTCCCAGAATGCACAATGAGATTGCAGATGCATTGGCCACTTTATCTTCGATGCTCCAACACCCTGATGACGCCCATATCGACCCTTTATACATACAAATTCGTGATCAACATGCCTATTGCAACATGATTGAGGAGGAATTTGATGGTAAGCCTTGGTTTCATGATATCAAAACTTATCTTCAGTCTGGAGAATGTCCGTCAGATGTAACTAGTAATCAAAAAAGGACTATTCAACGACTAGCAAGGGGTTTTTTCTTAAGCGGAGGCATACTGTACAAGAAGACACCCGATTTAGGTCTTCTAAGGTGTGTAAATGCTCAAGAGGCTTCCACAATCATGATTGAAGTACACTCAGGAGTTTGTGGACCTCATATGAATGGATATGTTCTAGCCAAGAAGATACTTCGAGCAGGGTATTATTGGCTCACCATGGAGCGGGATTCCATACGATTTGTTCGTAAATGTCATGAATGTCAAATACATGGTGATTTAATACATTCTCCCCCTTCTGAGTTGCATGCAATGTCTGCTCCATGGCCTTTCGTGGCATGGGGAATAGATGTGATTGGACCGATAGAACCAAAAGCATCGAATGGTCACAGGTTCATCTTGGTGGCTATTGATTATTTTACAAAGTGGGTGGAAGCGGTAACTTTCAAGTCAGTGACCAAGAAGGTCGTGGTGGATTTCATCCATTTCAACATCATCTGTCCGTTTGGTATTCCAAAGGTGATTATAACTGACAATGCCGCAAATCTCAACAGCCACTTGATGCAAGAGGTATGCCACCGATTTAAGATTGAGCATCGAAATTCGACTCCGTATCGCCCAAAGGCAAACGGGGCTGTGGAAGCTGCTAACAAAAATATAAAAAAGATACTTCGTAAGATGGTGCAAAGTTCTCGACAATGGCATGAAAAGTTGCCTTTTGCTTTGTTGGGTTATCGCACCACAGTCCGTACGTCAGTGGGCGCTACCCCATATTCACTAGTATACGGGACTGAGGCAGTTATACCTGCAGAGATTGAGATCCCGTCTTTACGAATCGTTGTGGAGGCTGAAATTGACGATGATGAATGGATCAAAACTCGGTTAGAGCAATTAAGTTTGATTGATGAGAAGCGTCTGACATCAGTATGTCATGGACAATTATATCAGAGAAGAATGGCACGGGCATACAACAAAAAGGTGCGTCCCAGACATTTTGAAGAGGGTCAATTAGTGTTGAGACGCATTTTGCCACATCATGCTGAAACCAAAGGCAAATTTTCTCCAAATTGGAGAGGACCATTCGTTGTTAAAAGGGTATTACCCAATGGTGCTCTTTACTTAGCAGATATAGAAGGCAAAGTGACAGAAACGGTCGTCAATGCTGATGCTGTGAAAAGATATTACATATGATTGAGTTTCGACATTAGAAACCCTTACGTTTGGGCTTGATATTTCAAGGGTTGATTCAATGGGATCTCTTGGTTATGCTGTGTCCTTGACAAAAAAAAAAAACAAATTGTCTGAACTACGTTTGACCTGATTCTTGTTTCGGCAAGATACGTAGGCAGCCCTAATATTGGGTTCGGTTCAACCAAATACAAATCCAAAAATTCATATTGTAGTATACTGGGGCAAAAGTCGTTTGTGTATTCATTCGGCCTCTCATCTCAAAGCTCAAAATCAACCCCATCATCTAAAGTAAAAAAAAAAGTCTTTGCATCAACCCTTGATATGTCGAAAGTAAGTTGGTTAAGGGTAGGTAAGAAATCCTGAATCGGCGCCATAAGACAAATGTGAGTAAAAAAAAATAAAAATGAGAGAGTCTTATTGGTGAAAACCCTAAGTGGGCAACGTAAGGCGAAAAGGAGTTGAATATTGGAGAGTCTTATTGGTGAAAATTCTGACATGCACCATAAGGCAGACGTGAGCAGGAGTAATTAACATGATTGAGTTTTAGCGGCAAAGACCTTCGTGAATATCACAAAGTGTATAAAGGTTCCAAATTATTTATGGCTTCATTAAGTGTCGGGATTCCACATCAAAGATTGAATAATCAATAATGGTTGATGAATAGATTGGATAGACAAGTCTGGAGATCAATTCAAATTGCATGGCATGATCAGTAGACTCGGCTCCACACTCAGATAAGTTTTTCTTTCTTCTTCTTACAAAAAAAAAAGAGTCTTCATCGAATCTTTTCTTTTATTCTCATATAGTTCGTAATTTTCTTATACTTTTTCCGTCACTTTTTTGGTATGTATTTGAGTCGGGTCTTTCAAAAAAAAAAAAAACTATGAAGGAATTTCAAGACTCGCTACCAAGTCTCTCATCGGTACTAGACAAAGCATCAGGCTACTGAGTTAATCTGTCTTCAAGTGTTGAATTCGAAAATTCTCTGATCCTATGAAGGTTAAATAATGAGTGTTGTGAGATAAAGACAATGGATTTAGGTCCCAAAGTAAGCAAATTCGGATGAAAGTACTATCAATCAATAAGAAGTATTGACCGTTGGAAACAATCAAAGCGTCATAAGTGTTAGAGCCGCCCTTGTCGAAAGATGGAACCACAAACCAACCGCCACCTTTTCAAACTCACAAATTTTCTTTGTTGAAGCAGGGACTAGCAGGACCCTCCTGGATAATGGGACTAGCAGGACCCTCCTGGATAATGGGACTAGCAGGACCCTCCTGGATAATGGGAGTAGCAGGACCCTCCTGGATAATGGGAGTAGCAGGACCCTCCTGGATAATAGGACTAGCAGGACACTCCTGGATAATGGGATTAGCAGGACCCTCCTGGATAATAGGAGTAGCAGGACCCTCCTGGATAATGGGACTAACAGGACCCTCCTGGATAATGGGACTAGCAGGACCCTCCTGGATAATGGGACTAGCAGGACCCTCATGGATAATGGGACTAGCAGGACCCTCCTGGATAATGGGACTAGCAGGACCCTCCTGGATAATGGGAGTAGCAGGACCCTCCTGGATAATGGGATTAGCAGGAACCTCCTGGATAATGGGATTAGCAGGACCCTCCTGGATAATGGGAGTAGCAGGATCCTCCTGGATAATGGGAATAGCAGGACCCCCCTGGATAATGGGATTAGCAGGACCCCCCTGGATAATGGGACTAGCAGGACCCTCCTGGATAATGGGATTAGCAGGACCCCCCTGGATAATGGGATTAGCAGGACCCTCCTGAATAACGGGATTAGATTACTTTCTCATAGGATTAACACTTCCTAGTCTAGATTTTTAGTATTATTTTCTCCTGAAATAAAAACTTCCTAGCCGAAGTTTATGTTTTATATTTATATTTGCTAATAACTCACAAAAATTTTCCCAGTGAAAACTGGGGCAAATTTTTTTTTTTTTTTTGTTTGTGGTGGTTCTCAGGTTTTCTCAAGCGAGACCTGGATTTGAAATTCAAGAACAAAGTTTCAAATTTTTTAGAATAATCAATTCCATGATGGTTGGAATTAGCTTCTACAATGCATGTAGCAGCCTGATTTCCACACATCTTTTGCTAGTCAACTTTTGATCAAGAAAACACGCATTTATTCAAGAGCATTTTTCAAGTTGTCATTTTGAAGAATGTCAAAAGTTCCGTCTAAGTGGCAAGTTCAGCCTCCATTCCAATTCTAAGTTAAGATATTCACTCAAAAATCAAGGTGATATCTTAAAGTCAAAATTCAAGTGAAGATTCAAGAAAAGCTGCATGGATGGAAGTTTGTACATTTGTTTTTCTTTTGACTAATAGTTTTCAATTTTTATGTAAGGATAAGAGCCGCGATCTGGAGCCTCGATGGAACCTCACTTGACTTCCAACTCATCACTTTATCTCCTCGAACTACAAGTGGCATGATTCCCTTATCACCCGGGATATGTAGGATGTCCAAACAAGGACTCGGTCTCACAAATTTTAGTCTTTCAAATAAGAGTTCGGTCAAAACTTGTCACTTTGTCTACTTCTTTGTCTGAAAAACTCTTCGTGTTTCCAGTCAAAGAGGGGCAAACTGTAGACACGTAATTTTTGACCGAATTTAAGTTTAACATCAATATTTAGAGCATAAATAATTTTATCAATCTAATTAAATATATTTTGACTTTTTATTATTTTCATTAAGTTTATTTAAAAGATATAAAAATAAACAACATAAATATAATTTTTATTAGATAAGTTTATTTTGATTGTTAAAAAAAAAGATATATATATATATATATATATATATATATATATATATATATATATATATATATATATATATATATATATATTACATATATTATTTAAATAAACTAATATTTCTTAATTATGTCTTTTTTGTTTTAATTACCCATTTAGCTTTATTTATTTATTTACTCAAAACAATTAATAATTATATATTATCATTTATATGTATATATATATTTAATATTAAAAAAAAAACAAAAAAAAAAAACAAAACCCACGACCCCACTCGCCATTACCCCACTTTATCCCACTCCCCATTCACCCCCACGTACACACTGCACACGTACACTACTACTACTATTCTCTATATACATAACATCAGACAACAAAAGGAAAAAAAAAACGAGAAAATACACACGAGAGGGGCAGACAACAGAAAAGAAAAAAAATTAGAAAACAGAGAGGAAAAAAAGAACGAAGGGGAGAAAGAAATCAAGAAAAAGGGAAGGCAACACTTACGTAAAAAAAAATATTATTCTCATATTCTTACTTTTTCTGAAAATCACAAACAAAGGTTGAAGTTGAGGTTTACTTTCGCGGTTCCTTATTCGAATTATTTTCTTTTCGTGGAATTTTCGCAAGAGGTACCATTTATTCTTTTTTTTTTGTATAATTTAATATCATGTTATACAAGCATTGATTGCAATATATTGTAGTTGTCAAATTTCACATGTGGTTAAATCGTTATGTTTTTATATGAAGTTTGTTCAAATATTTCATACCAACTTTATGTTTAGATCTCCTATATAGTTATATTTTGTATTAAATTGCTATAACAAATCGTAGTTTATTTCATATTAAATAATTCGTAGTTTATTTCATGCTTAAGTAAAATTATTGTCCAAGCCTGTTCTTATTTTCCATGTTTAGTTTTTAATGATAATATGTGTAGTTATTCAAATTTTTATATTCATGTCTTACTACTTTAAATGAATTCTTTGTTTGGTTGTGTTTAGAAATACATTGAATTATATTTTATATTATATTATGTGTGTTGTCTTACATTATTATTTTTAAATTCTATTAAAAAATAATAATAATAAACTTGTTAGGATAAGGAGAGGATAATAAATTGAAAGAAAAAAGATAAGGAAAAATAATAACAATAAAAATGGAATAAGGAAAAGAGGTAGAATACGTGAATAAGAAAAGAAAAGAAAAGTAGTGAAGAAGGAATGTTCGAATTAGAAAAAGAATAATAAAAAAATAAAAAATAAATATATAATAAAAAGAATGTAAAAAATGTACACGAAAAAGTAAAAAAAAAAATACTTTAAAAATGAAAAGATACAAAAAGTATAGTGTTAAAAATATGTGAAATATTTTACTATTATCATAAAAAAGAAAAACTATTAAAAAAAAAAATCAATGTAAAAATAAAACAAAAATACAATAAAAAAAAAGAGCAATTAAGAAATAAGCAAAATGTTGAAAGAATAATAAAAAATAATAATGTATAAAAACTTGACATGCTTCTAAAATTGGATGGTTTTAAATATATTTCTATAAGTCAAAGAATGAGGGTAAATATATTTATCTTAATAATACAATATTCATAAATTAGTTTAAGTCATGAATGTCCATAAAGCGACCGTGCTAGAACCACGGGACTCGAGGGATGCCTAATACCTTCCCCTTGGTCAACAGAATTCCTTACCCGAACTCGTTCGCAGACCAAACAAAGAGTCATTTCCTTTTGATTAGGGATTAAATAAAAGGTGACTTGGAACACCATAACTCAATTCCAAGTGGCGACTCTGAAAAAGCTAAAATAATCCCCTAATTAATTACGTCACTTAAATTGGAAAAACCCTTACGCTGCCGCGCGATAAAGGGGTGTGACATTCATGAAACTAATATAAATTTATAGGCAAAATAAAGGAATTTCATAAGACACATAAACTTATAAATTTAAATTGGAGGTTATGAATATAAAAATTATGAGAGTGATGAATATTATTAAAAGTAAAAATTAAAGAGGGGCAAGTCATGGGTAGTAATTCATAGTGAATAAATTCAAAAATAAAAATAAAAATACTTAAAATGTAAGAAAAATAATACTATGATTTCATGATTAGAAGTGAGATAAACAAATAGAAAAAAATATATAGAGTTTTTTTAAAAATAAATGTTCATACATTAATAAAGTATTTATTTGTATATTTGTATAAATGAAGTAATATATTTTTACAATATAAGTGATTATTTTGTTATAAGTGAGATAAATAAATAAAAAATATGAAGATTTTTTGTTATAAATGACCCACCATTAATAATATATTTATTTGTAATAAATTTAAGTAATATTTTATGATATATAATAATTTTTGGATTTTGAGCTACACATGTATATTGATTATCTGTCAAAAATGATTATGTAGGAAAATTTATGATTAAATGTAATTTTTCCTTATTCTTTATGAGATATAATATTTTATTTTGTTAACTTTGAAATTCATTTTAGGATTAATAATTTATCTCTTAGTTTCCTTCACAAATCAAATACGAATTAATATAGACAAAAATAGAGGACATAAAAAATAAAAAATTCAATGAAGTAGTCTTAGCTTCATGTACTTCTTTTTTTGTTACAATCAAACTTATATGAAGAAAAAAGAAAGAATAATTGTGAATGTAAATCTTAATGAAACTAATATAAATTTATAGGCAAAATAAAGGAATTTCATAAGACACATAAACTTATAAATTTAAATTGGAGGTTATGAATATAAAAATTATGAGAGTCATGAATATTATTAAAAGTAAAAATTAAAAAACGGCAAGTCATGGATTGTAACTCCTAGTGAATAAATTCAAAAATAAAAATAAAAATACTTAAAAATGTAAGAAAAATAATACTATGATTTCATGATTAGAAGTGAGATAAACAAATAGAAAAAAAAATATAGAGAGTTTTTTTTTATATAAATGTTCATACATTAATAAAGTATTTATTTGTGTATTTTTATAAATGAAGTAATATCTTTTTACAATAGAATAATTAATTTAAATTAAAAAAAAAGTAAAAAATAAATAAATTATGTTTCTCTTTTAATTATAAGTGAGATAAATAAATAAAAAAATATGAAGAGTTTTTGTTATAAATGACCCACCATCAATAAAATATTTATTTATAATAAATTTAAATAATTTTTTATGATATATAATATTTAAAAAAAAATGGAAAAAGCTAAATGCAAATGAAGGCCATATAGAGGTGCCACATCACCTCATCTATGGTCCTCATTTATATATATATATATTGATTAGTAAATTTTTTTTTTCTAAGTAGAATTGTAATTTCATCTAGAGATTCATGATAAAATAATGATAATTACTATTAATAATTATAATTTTATTTTTTTTTTGAGAAATTGTATAAAGAGAATAAAAGAATAAAAAATAAAAAATAAAAACAAGAAAGCCTAAAACATAAAAAAAAACAACGAAAAAAAAAAGAAAAGAAAAATAATAGATATTTTTTTACAAAAAAAAAGGAAACATAAAATAACAAAAAAAGAAAAGAAAAAGAAAAGAAACGTGAAAAAATGAAAAAAAAGAGAGAGAGAGAGAGAAAAGTAGAATTACAAAAAAACAAAACAAAACAAAACAAAAAGCAAATATATAAAATCTAAAAAAATAATAATATTAAAATTAAAAAAAAAAAGAAGAAGAAAGAAGCAGAATGAAAAAGAAATATAAAACAAGAAATTAAAAAAAATGATGAATGAAAAAAAAAGAACGTTAAAAAAAGAGTAACAAAAAAAAAAGAGGAGAAGAAGACAAAATCTTTAAAATAATAATAATAATAAAAATAAAAATAATGATAAAAGAAAATTAAAAAAAAAAAAAGAGAAACAAATTTCACAGAAAAAAAAAATTTCAAATCATACAAAGCGTGTAGGAAAAAAAACAGAAAAAAACGTAAAAAAAAATAATAATAATAAAAAAACAGAAAAACGTAAAAAAATAATAATAAAAAAAAAACAGAAAAAAACGTTAAAAAAAAGAGTCAGAATGTTAAAATGGTTAAGTGCATTAAAAAAAAAAGAAGTTAAAATCTTTCTTAAAAAATAAACATGGTCCTAATCTATTTAGAATTTTTTTGATTTTAAAACTAATTTCAAATCTCATAAAATTTCATCTTTCTATTTTTAAATTAAAAAATAAATAAATAGAAAATCCTAAATTAACTCGAACTCTAAATTTTTTTCTAACTATAAAATACCTATATAAATTCATCCCCATAATAACATAAAAAATATATGTAAAAAATATAAAAGCAAAATAAATAAATAAATAATAAATAATAAATATATAAATAAATATGAATGTTTCAAATTTTGAATTAATGGACACACACAAAAAAATAATAAAATAATTTTCAATAGATTTAAATTAAATAAGACGATTTTTAAAAGGTTTAAAATAAATGAGAGAATAAAGTAAAAAAAAAAAGAAATATTTTTATTATTAAGTTAAATAATATAATGTCCAAAAATTAAGTTAAGTCATACTAAAGTCAATAAAGCGACCGTGCTGAAACCACGGGACTCGAGGGGTGCCTAACACCTTCCCCTCGGTCAACAGAATTCCTTATCCGAATTTCTAGTTCGCAGACCAATAAAATAGAGTCAAATTTCCTTTTGATTAGGGATTCAAATAAGGTGACTTGGAACACGAAAACTCAATTCCAAGTGGCGGCTCTGTATAATAATTATCCCTTTTCAAAATGTCACTTTAATTGAAAAAACTCTTTTTCTTTCGAAACAAATAAAAATTCAAAAGAAATTATTGAGATTGAGAGAAAAAAAAAGGGGCGTGACAGATGGCGACTCCGCTGGGGATTAACTAGAATTCGAGCTTTAAATATTGATTATGTATGACTATGATTTATTTACGTTTTGGGATATTGTATTTATTTGTCTTAATGTGTAAATTGTCTACTTATTTAATGTATGATATTATTTGAATTGCATATAAATTGTCTTTTCTCGCGAATTTTACTGAGTCTTCAATAATAATATGATGATAATTGCAACTATGCACCCCACTTTTGTCAAGATAGCCAGTGGATCTTCGGTCCATGGTGAAGGATTTTTAGTCACACACATTTAGGATAGGGAGCACCAATGCACAAAGCCGGAAACCGCTGCTACCGGAAAGTTACTACCCCTAACTCGAGTTGTCAGCTCGTTTTACAGTCAGTCTAGATACTTTTCTCCACGAGTTTAAGCTTGATAACTGAAACCAAATGTGATAGTTCCTAATAGACTTCATTATTTGAATCATTTACATATGATTTAATGAAAGACTCTACATAAGATCAGATCTATCTAGATAAATAACTCAATTTGCCATTTTAAATTAAAATCAGAACAATAGAAAATAAAAATTTCTTTTATAATGTAAAGTTCACAAAAATAAATTTCAAAAGTTTTCTTATATCACTTTAAACGAAGAAAAGAGTTGCATTTGTCAAAAAAATTTCTAACAAAAAATTATTGAAGTGTTCAATCTGAACGAACTACGCACACCTGATTCTCACCTTGATGAGATACGTAGGCAACCTTTCTTGGGTTCGGTGATCCTTATTTAAAAATTAAAAAATTTAAAAAATATCTTAATTATTATTTAAAAATTAAAAAATGTAATAATTTGTGTATATATTAAAAAGGAAATTTGTTTTTAAGAAAACATATTTTTACTTATATTTTGGAACTACGTTAGACCTGATTCTTGTTTTAACAAGATACGTAGGCAACCTTATTGTGAGGTTCGGTCTAACCGAGAAAAAAAATCCTAAAAATTCTAGTCACATAAACTGGGGCAAAAAAAATAGATTTTTTTTTTGACTTGGTTGGTAACAACAAGCTTAGGATTATGCATGATAAAAAAAAGTGTTAAACTATTTGGTAAGACAGATCAACTTTGTTGTGACCTATAAACTTCTATTGGCATCTCTCAATACATTTATGTCATACTTGAGAAATTATCTTGTTTAAAGTTATGGATAAAATAAATTTGACCTCATTGTTTCAAATCATTGTGTGGTGAGCTTTAGATGTAAAATTCAAAGTCATGATTTTGCTGATCTAAAACTTGGCCCGAATGTTGGTTGAGACGAAATTTTGAGTAACATTTAACTTGAGAAAAGATTATAGGCTTTCTTTGAATCGATTGTGCCTTTCAAGCCTACCGAATGACATTTTATCTACAGAACTCCCATTTCGACCCTGAAAGCTTTTTATTTGAATAACCACATCTTAGCACATACCTTTTGAGTGTATAAATGCACTAATCCCTTTATCTCACCTCCTTGAGCGCACTATGAAATATCTATATAACATCAAAGACCTAAGTTGGGTAACAAAGTGAAAAAGATCAAATATGTCAAAAAAAAAGATAGAATGAAAAATGAAAAAAAAAAATCTCCAACAAAAAGGAGATGAAATCAAAAAATAAAGAGAAAAAAAATGAAAAAGATCTTACAAGAAAACAAGGTCAAATGCAAAAAAAAATAAAAAAATAAAATAAAATTGAAAGCATTGTGCAAATTCTAAGGAGGAAATAGTCACTTTATTCCAAATGAATATCCTACATTTCCCTAAGACTACATTACAAGCCAACGACAAGTCCTATTTGATCTAATTTTTTATGTTATCATATTAGTGGATGCTTACATGAGGGCCAAGCATATGGTATCTTAATTTCATGCATTGAATATCTTTCTGAGTGTGAGTGACTTTCAAAAATGTTCTACGATCTAAATTATTATATTGTGTGAAGTAGAAGTTTTATATGTTGAGAGTGCATTTGAAACATGAGGATACAAATAATTCTATCCCTTAATTTTGACAAGATAAATTGATCTTTTAATTACTTAAATATATTTGAGATACAATTTGAAACTCTATAAATTACTCAAAGTTGACCTCAAATTTATTTGAAAGTCGTTGAATGTAGTTCATATGCATAATACTAATTGTTGGTACCAACTAAAGTCAAAGCATTATCAAACATGAACTAATTCTTTTTCAAATTTTTCCAATACATTTTAAAAAATAAATTAAAAAAAAAAAGAAATTTTTTTTATTTGAACTACGTTCGACCTGATTCCTAAGAGGATACGTAGCCTTTCATTGAGGTTCGGTCCAATCACTCAATAAAATAATGATCATGCTATTTTAAAATCTACAAGGGTTGAAACATGACATTGTAGCCTATGGTATGTTACAGAAAAAATAAAAAATTAAAAATTAAAAAAAATAAGAGGGTCTTATGAGTAAAAACTTTCGAGAGAAACATAAGACGACAGTAAAAAAAATAAGAATGTCTACTTGGTAAAATATCACGAATGACACCATTTATCAAATGATGACATTTCGTCTTGGCATGAGCACAATAAAGATAGAAATAAAGTTATAGGCTGAAAGAGCTATAAAGACAAATCATGCAAGTAATTCGCTAGAGACAAACGTCGCGATGGTAAGTTTTTTAATCCTTGTCTCTCATATAATATGCAAAAACAAAAATTATTTTTTTTCTTAATAAAATCTGGGGCATTTTATTTTATTTTTAAATTGGTCAATGTACTAATAAAAATAAAATAAAATAATATTAAATAATAATAATATAAGTAAAAAAAAAAAATAATCTCTATCATCATTTTTATGTATTCACAGGGCACAATAACCCTAGTTGCATATAGGGCACAATAACCCCTATTTTACTTTTCATGTCTTCACAGGGCACAATAACCCCTGGTTGCATATAGAGCACAATAACCCCTATTTTACTTTTCATGTCTTCACAGAGCACAATAACTCCGAGTTGCATATAGGGCACAATAACCCCTATCATTATTTTTCATGTCTTCACAGGGCACAATAACCACTGGTTGCATATAGGACACAATAACCCCTATTTTATTTTTCATGTCTTCACAGGGCACAATAACCCCTGGTTGCATATAGGGCACAATAACCCCTATCCTATCATTTTTTTTCATGTATTCACAGGGCACAATAACCCCTGGTTGCATATAGGGCACAATAACCCCTATCCTATCATTTTTTATCTCTTTATAGGGCACAATAACCCTGGTTGCATATAGGGCACAATAACCCCTATTTTACTTTTCATTTCTTCACAGGGCACAATAACCCCTGGTTGCATATAGGGCACAATAACCCCTATCATCATTTTTATGTCTTCACAGGGCACAATAACCCCTGGTTGCATATAGGGCACAATAACCCCTATCATTTTTTTTCATGTCTTCACAGGGCACAATAACCCCTGGATTGCATATTGGGCACAATAACCCCTATCATTTTTTTTTCATGTCTTCACAGGGCACAATAACCCCTGCATTGCATATAGGGCACAATAACCCCTATCATTTTTTTTTGTCTTTACAGGGCACAATAACCCCTGGTTGCATCTATGGCACAATAACCCCTATCATTTTTTTTGTCTTTACAGGGCACAATAAACCCTGGTTGCATATAGGGCACAGTAACCCCTATCATTTTTTTTCTTTACAGGCCACAACAACCCCTGGTTGCATATAGGGCACAATTACCCCTATCATTTTTTTTCTTCACAGGGCACAATAACCCCTAGATTGCATATAGGGCACAATTACCCCTATCATTTTTTATATCTTCACAGGGCACAATAACCTCTGGTTGCATATAGGGCACAATAACCCCTATCCTATTTTCATTTCTTCACAGGGCACAATAACCCCTGGATTGCATATAGGGAACAATAACCCCTATCATTTTTTTTATGTCTTCACAGGGCAAAATAACCCCTGTTTGCATATAGGGCACAATAATCCCTATTTTATTTTTCATGTCTTCACAGGGCACAATAACCTTTAGTTGCATATAGGGCACAATAACCCCTATTTTATTTTTCATGTCTCACAGGGCACAATAACCCCTGGGTTGCATATAGGGCACAATAACCCCTATTTTATTTTTTTTTTAGGTCTTCACAGGGCACAATAACCCCTGATTGCAATTTGGGTACAAAACTCACTTTCGTCTTTTTTTTTTACATTTTGTAATAGGCTACAAAAATATTATTTTATTATTAGTATAGACTTTTATAGCTTTCATCAATAACTCACAAAATTTCTAGTGCAAACTAGGTAGAAAATTTTGTTTTTGTGTGCAGGTTTCTACATAGTACACAAATTTGCAGTTCAAAAATAAAAGACTTCATCCTTTCAAGAAAATAAGATTTCAAGAATATCATGCGGGAGAACGTCAGTAGCTGAAGTCAAGTCATGAAGTTTCAAGTCTTAAACTCAGATGTCCAAAGCGAAGTTCGGAATCGATGAACCTACCAAAGAGGGTGAAGCGATGTCTGAGAATCCAAAATAAAGACTTGGCACTATCGGAGTAGATAGGATTTCATATCTTTTCTTTTACATTTTGTTTTATTTTTGTAATAGCTGGAGCTACGAACCGGAATCTCGACAAAAGCTCACTCGACTACCTAACTCATTGGAACTACGCCTGACTCCTTATCATCTCAACATAGGATAGGTAGTTTTTAAAAGTTAGAACACAATCAAACCTTTTATCTACTATAAATTTTTCACATAAATATTTTAGTAAAAAATTAGTCACATTGTTCACGTCTTTGCATGAAAACTCTTCATGTTTTCAAGCAAAGAGGGACATAGTGTGAACACCTAATTTTTTACCAAAATATAAAGATTTAACACCAATTTTTTAAGAAAAGTTATTTTTAAAATAAAAAAAATAAATAAATTGTGTAAATTACTTTAATAATTAAAAATTATGAATTTATGGTATTTGTTTTAAATCTTCAACTTTTAATTAGTTTAAAAATAATGGTAGAAGAAGAAAAAAGGGGAGTCCTAAATATTCAAATTATCTTCCTCTTATCCTAATTATTCCCAACTTCCTAACTTATTTTACTAAAAAGTCTCATCCCATTAATTTTTATTTTTTTCTTTCTCTTCTTTTGGACGTTTTTTTTATATTTTTTTAAACATTTTTTTATTTTGTTAATTTTCTAATATTATTATTTATTTATTTTATATCCTTATCTCAACCCCAATTCCCTCAACAATATTTCAAATTAAATTCTAATCCAACTCTATTACTTTCCTTTTAATTAGCACCAAACTCTCAGCCAAAATTATTATAAAAACACGTTCAGTTGAGAAGAAAGAAGATAATAGACAAATACACAGATACACAGATATAGAGAAATACAGAGAGAAATATATAGAGCAAACACAAAGAGAAAAAAAGTAAGTCATTCTTTTGAGAATTAGGTCAGAGTTAGAGATTTTTTGTCGTGGTTCCAAATTCGTGGCTCAAATCAGTAGATCATAGATGTTATTTTTTGTGATATCCATCTTCGCAGCGAGGTAATTCTAAACTATCACATTATTTAAATGTAATGTTATATGAAAATTTTAATCTAATAATATGAAATTCTTTGAATCGTATGTTATTATTATATATCAATATGTGATGCATGTTAAGATTTTTTTTTCTCTCGATCTGAAAAAAAATGAAAAAAAAAATGTTTCTTGCTAACAAAAATAATATAAAATAAAAGATGTATCATACATTTTTTTGCATTATTATTAGTGTCTGTTATTCTTTTTTAGATGCAATTTATATTAGAATTTATTTTGTGATATTTAATAGCTAATGTTTTTCTGGAGCCTAATTTTTCACTAAAAAATAAATAAAATAAAATTTATAAACTTGTTAGATTAGGATATAAATAATTAGTAAATTTTTTTTTTTATCTAAGTAGAATTGTAATTTCATCTAGAGATTCATGATAAAATAATGATAATTACTACTAATAATTATAATTTTTTTTTTGAGAAATTGTATAAAGAGAATAAAAGAATAAAAAATAAAAAATAAAGACAAAAAAGCCTAAAACATAAAAAAAAAAACAACGAAAAAAAAAGAAATGAAAAATAATAGATATTTTTTTACAAAAAAAAAAGGGAACAGAAAATAACAAAAAAAAGAAAAGAAAAAGAAAAGAAACGTGAAAAAATGAAAAAAAAGAGAGAGAGAGAGAAATAGAATTACAAAAAACAAAACAAAACAAAAAGCATATATATAAAATCTAAAAAAATAATATTAAAATTAAAAAGAAAAGAAGAAAGAAGCAGAATGACAAAGAAATATAAAACAAGAAATTAAAAAAATGATGAATAAAAAAAGAACGTTAAAAAAAGAGTAACAAAAAAAAAAGTGGAGAAGAAGACAAAATCTTTAAAATAATAATAAAAATAAAAATAATGATAAAAGAAAATTAAAAAAAAATAAGAGAAACAAATTTTACAGAAAACAAAAATAAAATAAAATTTCAAATCAAACAAAACGTGTAGGAAAAAAAAAACAGAAAAAAACGTAAAAAAAATAATAATAATTAAAAAACAGAAAAAAACGTAAAAAAAAAAAGAGTCAGAATGTTAAAATTGTTAAGTGCATTAAAAAAAAGAAGTTAAAATCTTTCTTAAAAAATAAACATAGTCCTAATCTATTTAGAATTTTTGTGATTTTAAAACTAATTTCAAATCTCATAAAATTTCATCTTTCTATTTTTAAATTAAAAAATAAATAAATAGAAAATCCCAAATTAACTCGAACTTTAAATTTTATTCTAACTATAAAATACCTATATAAATTCATCCCCATAATAACATAAAAAATATATGTAAAAAATATAAAAGCAAAATAAATAAATAAATAATAAATAATAAATATATAAATAAATATGAATATTTCAAATTTTGAATTAATGGACACACACACAAAAATAATAAAATAATTTTCAATAGATTTAAATTAAATAAGACGATTTTTAAAAGGTTTAAAATAAATGAGAGAATAAAGTAAAAAAAAAGAAATATTTTTATTATTAAGTTAAATAATATAATGTCCAAAAATTAAGTTAAGTCATACTAAAGTCAATAAAGCGACCGTGCTAGAACCACGGGACTCGAGGGGTGCCTAACACCTTCCCCTCGGTCAACAGAATTCCTTATCCGAATTTCTAGTTCGCAGACCAATAAAATAGAGTCAAATTTCCTTTTGATTAGGGATTCAAATAAGGTGACTTGGAACACGAAAACTCAATTCCAAGTGGCGGCTCTGTATAATAATTATCCCTTTTCAAAATGTCACTTTAATTGGAAAAACTCCTTTTCTTTCGAAGCAAATAAAAATTCAAAAAAAAATTATTGAGATTGAGAGAAAAAAAAAAAGGGGCGTGACACCATCTGTTTTGATAATTAAATAATCTAATTCTATAGCATATTAAAATCAAGAATATTTCTAATTTTATCTTTTATTTTTTGTATTAATTTTATATCTTCTATATTAAAATTTCTCTGTCCTTTGCTTCCTGTCTTAGAATATAATGGTCCTGTAAGTTTTCCTAAATCTTGAATAAATGGTCTGGCATAGTTTATTATTCCTAAAATTTTTTTGTAGGTCTTTTAAACTATTTAATCTATCTGGCATATCTAAGGTTTTTCGGCTATATGAGGTTGTAGTTTAATTTTTCCTTCTCCTAATGTAATTCCTAAAAAAATTATGTAATTTTTACTTAGTTCCATCTTCTTTTTACTAATTATTATACAATTATTAACAAATAACCTAAACACCGTCTGTAAATGTCCTAAATGTTCTTTTATATCTTTACTGAATACTAATATATCATCTACATATACTAGAACAAATCTTTTGTATTCTCCAAATATTTTATCCATTTTTCTTAGGAAAATTGGAGGCGCAGTTTTAAAATCGAATGGCATGACTAACCATTCCAAAAGTCCTTCTGGACATGTAAAGATTGTCCATTCAATACTATCTGGATGCATTTTTATCTGCCAATATCCTGATTTACAATCAAACTTACTAAATATTCTTTTGCTTTGTATTCTATTTATTAGTTCTATTTTATCTTGTAATTTATATCCATCCGTTCTAATGTTAGCGTTTAATCTTTTATAATTTATTACCATTCTAACTTTTCCTCTAACTATTACATTATGATTTCTTACCATAAATGCTGCCAATCTATGTTTTGAGGTTGATCTTTTTATTACTCCTAACTCTATTAATTCTTTAATTTGTATACTAAAATCTTCAAAATCTTGATAGTTGGTTCTATCGCAACGGTTTTTATTACATATTCGAGATTTATAATGTCTTGTTCACTCACAAGTTTATTGATTTTCCAATGTTTAAAGGCTTTTCACCTATTATTTCTATTTGATCTAGATTTTTTATAATGTTATCTAAGTCTTGTTGGTTTTTTATTTGTTCTATTTTCTGAATTTCTGTTTTGAAATAATATAATTCTGTTGCCATTTCTATTAAGACATAATTTTTATCTAACTCATCTAAATCTTCTAACTCTTTAATTTCTGATAAATTTTCAGATATTATATTACAACCTATTTTACTGCATGTTGAATTATTTCCACAATTATCGCAACATTTGTGTCTTATTTTAGTATTAGATAGTTAAAACCGATGTATGAGTGATACTTATTAGAAAAATTATTCCATCATTTGTTATAATAGTGCCTCCTTTATTATATAATATAATCTAATCCTAATACAAAATCTATACTTATATTCAAGTCTCTTACCCATATTTTATGCATTTTATAAGTAGGTTTATAGAATTCTGAACATGTATTTAAAAAACTAACCTGTGCTTATCTATATAGTGTCTATATACGTTATGTGTTTCGTCCATTTGCATGGCTGCGAGCGGCTTTGCTAGAGTTTTTAAAAGTTCTGGAGGTACTATTTTCTTGTTGAGGATGCTGTTAGTGTAACACCCCGTAGCCAAAACAGACCAAAAATTAGTTTTTCAGAAAATCTGCAGGTGCTACCAACGGTGGCATCGACGGACCGTATCCTGGACCACGGTTCGTCCTGCACAACCGTCGATGGGATCAGAAACTCCAAAAAATTTCAGCCTCGAAAAATTGGTTAAGTCTTGGACGACGGACAGACTTACGGTCCGTAGGTCAAACGACGGTCTGTAGTCTATGACCGTCGATCAAGACTCCCTTCAAACACTCTCTGACAAGAGATATGGATGACTAGCAAGGTTCGCAGGTGGACCTACGGTCCGTAGGTGGAAAATTTGCAGCCAGTTAAGAGAAAATGCAGTTGGGTCAACTTAAAATGAACATAACTATTAGAAAAAAATGAATTAGGTCTGCCATAACATACCCACACATAGATAATTGAATTATCTTTCCATATCCACCGACCTTGCTAAAATCACACATCCGAGTAAAAAGTTATGCCCATTTTAGTAAAAGCCTGTCGAACAGGCCCTCACGACGGACCCAATGATGGGGCGTCGGGCGCACGACAGACCGTCAGTCCTGGCCGTCGTGAGGCCCGTCAGCAACCTTCCTAGGGGTCTTTTTGACCTTTCCCACTTTGTTTAAACCCTAAGTTATGTCGTTTTGATCCTAAATCATTTGATTTTAGTCAGTTAAAGCCTAGAAACATAATTAAAACATATCCAAGACAAATCATTAAATCAAAACTTAGAAATTAGAAGCAAGAGAGGAGAAAAAAGGTCAAGAATCCTAGTTCAAGAACTCCACAACCCCCAGCAGTTCCAGCTCCGAAACTTAAGCATTTTTTCGTAGATTTGATCACCATGTATGTGGGATTTCACTAGTGGGTTCCTTTCACCCATTGGGTCCTTAGTTTCAGTCAGTTCTTGAGTCTCTTATCTTTATTAAACCTAGGGTTGGTCGAACTTTGATATAACTTCATGAATTTATTTAATATATGTTCCAAATAAGATTATCATGTTATTACTCAGATTATTGCATGAATTTCAAAACCCTCGATTTGTATTTCCTTAGTTGTTGAATTAGACATGCTAGGTCATATGTTTTAGACACTTCAAATCTACATGCCTCAGTTATAAATGCATAATTACCCGATTAATTGTTGCATTCTCAGTTTGCATGTTCAGTTTCGAGCTATCCAGTATTTATAGAAATTCAGATATAATCAGTTAATTTTCAGAATTCATTGGGAGTAGCATAATACCGAGTTGGACTAGAGTTTAGCATACCCAATAATCCCAGAAATACTAGCCGAGTAGGTTGTAAGTCCCCTATGTGGGCAATCATTTTAGTGATCACGCCGGCATGCCTTTATGCCTTTGATAGGGTATATTGGGTCCTCTCGATGGAGCGTATACATCGGAATCCACATTTAGATCATGTGGTTTTATTATTGGTTATTAGTAGCTCCCACAGTTCAATCAGACTCTCTGCATTGACCATTTATCAGCATATTCAGTATTCAGTTTCAACATGTTATAAATTGGTCATTGCATCCAGTTAGCTTAGAAATCAGCACATCACGTTCAGATTATTATACTTGTTTTTGTGCTCGTTTAGTTATGTTTTATTTCAGCTGTACTCTATCCTACATGCTCAGTGCCTTTCAAGTACTGACGCATACTTTCGCTACATCTTCTCGTGATGTAGGTTCATGTTCTCAGCATCCAGATCACACATAGATCATTTTTCGATCTCTAGTTCAGCAGATTCAGTGGTGAGTCTTATTCTCTGAGGACAACAATCATGAGTTTCATTTCAGTCTTTAGTCATTTAGTTTCAGTTTTTTCTAGATTTAACTGGGGCTTGTCCCAGTATTTCTAGTCTAGTTTAGAGGCTATTTTCAGACATACTTAGATTCAGCTTAGTATTGAGTTAATATTTCTTTTGTATTAAACTCATTGTTATCAAATATCTCAGTTATAGAATGTGGGTATTCCCTATCTTTTCATTTTAAGTTATGATTTAGCTTCCACAACAGTTTATTATCTTCAGTATGCTCATGATCATGCCAGCAGGGTTAGCTTGGGATCACTTGTGGTCCTAGGTTCCGTGTCCGCGTCTTTGGGGTAGCTCGGGGCGTGACACTTAGTGCATCCTGAATGTACTAATGCTATGGTTTCTATTTCGTACTCTCTTATTGAAGTCTTTTTAATACTTTAACAGTATTTTTTTTATCTTCATTACATATTAAGATGTTAAGTTCTTCATTCATTAATTCTTGATTGTCTATTGATGACAGTGATTCAATATGTTTTCCATTTTCTAATCTTATTATTCTTTATTCTAATTCTTTTACCTTTGTTTCTAAAACTAACACTTTAAGATTTATTAAGGGTTCATTTATATATATTTCTTTTTTACTTTAGATTATTAGTCCTAGTTGGTTTTCTATGCAAGTTATGCATCCTTCCTTAAAACATTTATTACATGTAGATCTTTTATTTTTGCTAGGATACCATTTGCACCAACAACATAGATTGCTATGTAGACATGTGTCCTTTTCAAAATTATGTTTGCATTCTACTTTGTTCATAAAATAAAATTGTAAATCTTCTAAATTCAGGTCTTCTAGTCCTATTTCATTAATTTGTTCTTCTCCTTCTGAATTGGAGGAGCTCTCTTCTTCTGTCTGTTCTTCTACATCTATACTTACTATAGAGTAAAAACTCTCATTATCTGACATATATTCGTCTACCTTTAATAATGTTTCATTAAATTCTTCTACTAATTTAACTTTTCTGGTTTTTGTGTTAGACCTTTTAGTACAAGTATTTGCCAAATCTTCTATACTTTCATATGTGAAACATTCTAACTTGTTTTTATAATTTCTATCTGTTCTGTATTTTCTAACATGTCTAGCTCTATTTAGATATGGTTTTTTAGCCAAAGATTTTCTAAGAAAGTATCCTTTCTTACTATAAATTTTATTATATTGTGGTTCATATTTTTATACTTTTTTCTTTTATATTGGTTTTTATCATAACTTTGAGCAGTGTATATTACATCTTTATAGAAATTCATCTCATCTCATTTTGTTTTAATTGTTTTTGTATTTGTAGGTGCGTGCACTTTTCTTGTAGTATTTCCATTATATGTTGTATCCTATGTCCTATTGACCATTTAGCCTGATGATTTTGTAATACTCCTTCTCGTTTACTCCATTTGTCTTCTATTCTCTTTCTAAAGCTCAAGACAATGTATTAAATAACTTTTTTCCTAGATCTTGGTTGAAATCATTACCACTAATTGTACAGTAGTAAAAATAATCATTTAAGAATTTCTTTATATGATACCAGTTACTTATACTGAACTGTTCTAATTTTATTACCACATTTCTTTGTAATGTTACTAGTCCACTATTAGGGTCTTCTCTAGTTATTAGTGTATGAATTTTATTTGTAAAATTGTATGGATTTGGTCCTAATGATACCAAATATTGAAACTCTTGTGGGAACTCTACCTTATAGGCTTCCCATAATGCTTTAGTGGATTCTCCTAAAAATGTTTCTAAATACTTATATATAGTTTCGGCATATGTTTCAGTATAATTTTTTATGAAATCTGCTACTACGATTCCGTTCCATAAATCTATTACTGAATTCCATCTTTGTGGAACATGTGCTGCTATATTTAATATTTTTCCTTTACTTCCTCCTTCTTGTAGTATTATTATTTTTTCTATCTGCATTCTTTTTCCTATCGATTTTAGATTTGCCAGGGGAACATCACCCTCTCTATACACTCTTCTTCGTGGTATATTTCAAGTACTATTGTCTACAATATATCCATGTGTGTTGTTCTTTGCAATGGGCTACTTGAGCTCGCTGACTCCATTAATTCTTTCTGGCTAATTATAGATTCTAACTCAGTTGTCTCGCTATCACTTTCTTGTAGTTCTTTTATTATATTAGATTTTTCTAATTTTTCTTGTAATATTTTTTCTAATCTATAGCCTCTAGTATCTGTCCTTAATTCACGTATTTTAAAATGAGATGTTAACTTGTCTAAGTCTAGATTTCCTAGTTTACATCCTTTACATTTAAATAGTTTATTTATAGTGCTGTAACTTATCTTTTTTGCTTTTTCTATAACTAAGTCTACTGCAAATTCTTCTTCTAATATTACTTCCATGTTCATTCCTTTTTACAGTACTTCTTCCACGACACTTTCTTCTTCTATATCTCTTTAAGTTACATAGTTGTAATCTGTAAATCTAATCGAGGGCTCTCCTTTAGAATTTATGTGTATTAGATGAGCATCAGGAGTTAGACTTTCTTTTTTCTTAAAATCATCTAATTTTTAATCTAATCCAGCATATTCTTCAGGGTTTATCTTTATAGGTTTTACTAGGTTTATTCCTTTATTTCCCATTACTTCCACTACATCTTCTATCTGTAATTTAAATCTAGTACTACTATTGCCTGTTATTTTTCCTAGAAATCCTATACACAATAGTAAATTTTTTTCATTTTGCATTTTTTCGTATCCTTTAGTTTGTAATCCTATTTTAATATGTTTTCCAAATTCTTTTAGATTCATCATGAAGTCTGGGCTTATATAAAATATTCCTCCATTATTTGTCATATCTACCTCAGTTAATCCTATAATTGATTTTTTTTTGTTTGACCATCTGTCATCATATATTACAATTAATATCTTTGTTCCTAAATTTTTTCTTGTTAATACTTTAACACCTATTGTTATTAGTCCCATATGCATGAAGTCTTTTTTTTTTACATTATTTAATTCTATTAGAGAATCTGAATTTATAAGATTTAGGGCTACCGAATTATTTCCTATTACTGAATTGTTCTTCTTTATTGTGCCTATATAATTGAGATTTGTTAAGGTAATTTGTATTATATAAAAATTTAACGTTTAACAATC
Source organism: Solanum arcanum (assembly GCA_027789145.1). NCBI lineage: Eukaryota > Viridiplantae > Streptophyta > Magnoliopsida > Solanales > Solanaceae > Solanum > Solanum arcanum. The sequence continues at coordinate 19,891,049 of CM050933.1, forward strand.
TTAATTGATTTTGTTAAAAAATTTGTATATATTTATCTACATCTATTATTTCATGTAATTGTTGGTTGTTTTCTTCTTTAATTCTTTTATTTAATATTTTTGATATAAAATAATTGACTATGCTATTTCGGGAGTAGCTTGGTCTAGGTCTTTCTGGTCCTTCTTCATTTCTTGATCTAGCTGAAAAAATGTCCATTTCTTATGTTTCTTTGTTGTTTTTTTCTCTTTGTGGAGTGATTTCTATTTTAGCTAATTTTTCTATTAATTCCTCTACCTCTGTTATATTTTTACTTTCTCTTTTTTTCTTTAAAATGTTTATCTATTTTGTTATTTATTTGTAATAGTAGTGTTATTATTATATAATTTTGTTTATGATAACTTGATATGATTTTGAAGATGGATTAAAATCTTTCTAATATGTTGGAAGAGTTATTCTTTTTTCTATTAACGTAATAGCTTATTTGTGTGTCTCAGTTTTCACTAAGTCTATCATGAAAGAAATATTTCTTTTAATAATGCTAATTTTGTTTTTATCTCTTGTATTCTTATAATTAATGTATTATTAACTTCTTCTTTTTGTTTGTTTTTTAGTTCGCTTAATTTTTTCATTAAATTAAATTCCTTGTTCCTTAATATAATCTAAATTACCCTCTATTTTGTTGAAAAACTGTTTTTGTCTATTTTGAGTTTCTTCTTGTTCTCCTAGTAATTTTATAATTTTATTATTATGTTCTCTAATTTTTTCGCTAAAATTTATTGTTAAGTCTATTAGGGTATTATATATTGAGAGTCTTCTGTAGTGTGTAAACAGTGTCCTGCGTTTTAAAAATTACACTTTATTACACTATCGTCTTTTAGCCTTTTAAATTTATTTTCTATATTTATCTGTAAATCTAAATATTCTAGGTTTTTTAAAGAAGCAATTTTTACTTCATTATCCCATTCTATACTAAAGTGGCTATTTTACACTGCTCCCTATGGTCTTTTATTCTTTTAGTAAAAATGTAAATATTATTTCTAATTCCTTCTAGTTTCCACTTTAAAGAGCTTATATATTCTTCGTTTATATGTCTTTGTAAATAAAAAATTTTTGGTATATATAATTGATTTTGTATATATTTAAGTATTCTATTATAGCTTTTCTATTTTTTGTAATCTTTATTTTTCTTTTATTTCTCTATATAAATACCAATTATTTATTCTTATACTTTTAGTAAAAGAATGTTTTCTCATAGAACTTGTAGCCTCTAATCTGGATATATTTTGATGTAAGTGTCTTAATAATTTGTATTCTGATTTTTTAATTGAAAATAATAGGTTGTGTAGTTTCTGGCTATTAACTAATTTTATTTCCTCTAAATATTTTGTATATTCGAAATATAAACTTAATAATTCTTGTTTAACCTTGCGATATTCTTTAGTATTTTTATGGGGTCTTCTCATATATATATTTATCCTATAGAGCTATTGTAAAAGGAACTATTTTTAAAATATTTTATCCGTACTACATATCTCTCTCTCTCTCTCTCTCTCTCTCTCTCTCTCTCTATATATATATATATATATATATATATATATATATATATATATATATATATATATATATAAGCTTTATTTTCAAATACGATCAAGTAAATAGAGACGTTCTCATATGAAAAATAATGACACGGTACACATTTTTGGGCTTTATTTTGGCGTGGCAATAGAAACAAATTCATTAGGTTGAATAGATCAAAGCAATTTTTCATTGAAATCACCTCAACATTTTTGTTCTTAATAATGATTTATATGGAAAAGTATGAACTTCGAGATGGATTTTTAAAATTGTGATCATAAATAGGGACAAAGGGAGTGTCCAAAGAGTAGAAATATATAAAGTTGTTCCAAGAAAATACGAAAAGTACAAAGGTGTTGGACAACGGAGATGGGAAAATGGGCAGCCAAAATCCTAGACACAAAAAACAAAACTCGACTTTGGTTGGGCACTTTTGAAACTGCTCAAGAAGTTGCTTTGGCTTTCGGTAAGACAACCATTAAATTAAGAGGTACTACAATTTTTTTAGAGTGAGCAGTTTTATTTTTGTTTTATTTGAATTTTCTTCTAAAAATTTCTGAAGAGATATAGGGTACGATCACCTCATATTGATAAAATAATTTCTAAAACATATATGAAGTGTCTGCATTTTCGGTCTGATGCACCTTTTTTTTTCCCTTTTCATGAAGCAATGACCTCCAAGGAAGAGATTCAAGTAAAAGATGGAGCTGTAAAACCCTCAATAATTGATGTAGTCGAAAAATCAAACAATCAAGTAAGAAAAATTTCCCAAGTCTATGTATTCATATGCCGGACCATGACACAAAAGATTCGCCTAGTGACGAGGAAGAGAAGGATGAAGAAGAGAAGTACAGAAATCATCATCGAGAATGGAAGGACCAAGTTCAATTGAAAGAAGAAGTCCAAAGAGAAGAAATATTCAAATTTGATGCAAGAAGATGTGAATAAGTATAGGAGAGTTAGGCAGTGAAAATGAGGCAAGTGGCAGCAGAGATTCAAGATACAAGAAAGAGAACTCGGCTTTGGTTGGGAAATTTTGACACTTCTTTAGAAGCTGCTTTGGCGTATGACAAGGCAACCATTGAAATAAGCGGTGCTAATGGTTTGAGAAACATACTAAAGCCACCACTGAAGAAAAACAACTCAATCAAGATCAACTTTCTTTTGTTAATTGAGCTTATGCTTCCAATTTCTCCTTTTTTACGGTTCATTTGGATACTTGAGTGTTGTTACTACGCGAGGGAGACAGTAACCTTGTTATTGTAGTTATACATCTCGATAATAAAAGCCATGCATGAAACACATCAATGTGATAGTTGTGAGATCATATGTGAAATTTACCCCGTATTGATACTACAATTGCCTTATATAGGAAGATAATATGCTAAGGTAACTCTGATTAAATTTGGTATCAAAATCAAAATTTCAAGTGTTATCTAGTAACGGAAAAGGGCTCAAATATGCCATCACACTTTTAGTGAAGACTTATTTATGTCATCCATCAATAGTTTATCTTATATATGTTATTTCTGTTTGAGAAAAGGCTCATCCATGTCATTATTTGTTAATTGAAATGACATTGATGATCCAAACTATTAATGGATGACATATACGAACCTTTCTTAATGTTCGATGAAATATTTTATTCTATGTTCTTAAAAAGAATAATTTAATCAATGATATGACTGAATCATAATTGAGTATGTGTAAAAAATAATTTTGCATAATCGAAACTTTTTTTCCGTTAACAAATATAGACATAGATGAGCCTCTTCTCACATGAAAATTTTCAGATATAGATGAGCTAAATTTTTAACGGATAACATAGTCTTCTTTAAAAGTTCAGTGACACATTTATGACTATATAATGAATTATTAATGTTAATTTCTTTTTTTAGTCCACATATATCATAACGGATAAGAATGACAGGTGAAAAAAATCGAAGTATAAAAGTAAAATTATTTGCATTTTAATTTCTTACCATTTTTATATAGCAATTCTTAATAAATTTTAAATTATATAATGACCATAAAAGTCAAAAAATTAAAGAAAATACAACAGATCAAATATTATTGATTTGTTTGAGAGCTTTCGATTTTATTTTCAAGGTATGCTCAAATCTGAGTTTTTTTTACTTTTCTGGACCATAAGTTACATTATTGGAGTTAACTATGTGTGACATATGAATTTCAGCGGTGGAGATATACTTTTCACTTTTAAACATAAGAGACCAAAAATGACATTTTTTAAATTCATATTGTAAGTAGACAAAGAAATCTCATTGTTATTCTTATAGTAACCTGTATATATAAGGTTAACCAATGAACAGAAACAGAAATAAGATGAAGCCGAAAATATATAAAATACAAGAATTAATCCGAGTCCATAGAAAGTACTGTGTGTCCTTAAGAAATTTAATACCCTCACTCTACCCAAGGTTATGGATTAATTTCTCCCAAGATAAAACGGATTAAACCTGATAAAGAAATAGCGGTACCTCAAACTTCTTTAACTTCAATGAACTTAAGAACAACAACAAGTCACACAAACTCAGTCGATCGACACTTTGACTTTATTTGAGAGTAAAATAAATGCAGAGAAGGAAAATTTTCAGTGTTTTAAAAAAATCAAAAATTGACTTCCTTTTATAGCCATTTTCAGCAAGGAACGTGTCTGTTCAGACCCATTTTATCCAGAAAGTTGTGTCTTTTGGAAAAAATAACAACTTTTTGGGAAATTGTGTCTGTTAGGAAAATAACGACTTTTGGAAATTAACAAATTTTCGAAAAGAGTAACAACTTTTCGAAATGTTATCGTTACCCGCAAATTTATAAGAGATAATTTTAACAGGATTTATTTGATTTAACAAAAATAGATTAAATAAATTTTGTCCAAAAAATTTATCAATCAATCACATCATTTGCCAAATCAAAATCCAAATTCGAGGCCGAGGCCGAGTGAGTGACGACGACGACGCGAGGGGGCATCTTCTTCTTAGCTCTTTAAGAAGTAATGGAAGTGTTTCCTTCTATAAGTACAATAATTTCCCTTTCTTTTGCCGATATGGGAGAAATGACTTTTTATTTGCACCTTGCAAATGACTTTTCATTTTCCCTCCAAAGTAGTTCCCTCACTTTTGATATTCTCTCTTTTCTTTTCCCATTCACACTTGCTAAATCCCAACAATCCCCCACATGAATGGGTAAGACTATTGTTAAAACATATGCATGAAAAAACTTGTGTGTCTTGTAGGTAAAAGTTAATCGTATCTGGATAAGTAGGTTTCCCTTTAAACTTTCTATAGTGAACATATATCGGATATACTCGGTCAATCGGTAGATTTGATATCTTTGAACCGTAGAGCTTTGGTGTATACCTAGACAACATATGTCACACAATCAACCCTTGAACTGTTCTTAGTTCTCATTGTTTTGTTCGTTTCAGCCATGAACACATCTATAATAGTAAGTGCTTAAAGAACTGGCCTTACCAGATTCTCCTTGAAGCGGCTTACACTTCACACTTACATAGGTGATTTATAAATATGTTATCCCATATATACACCATTTGATATTTCCTGTATCAAACTTAGAAACCATTAAAAAGTCCTTATGTCTTTATCCTGGTTACTAAACATTGTCTCATCATGAGAATGAACCATAAAATAATAATAATTTTTTCTTTTCGTTTGACAATGTTGAACCGTCATCAATGACTTTGTTTTATCTCCTTGAACCTAGGTCTTGGGATCTCTAGTCTTCTAGGTAGAGTTACCGCCACGATGACTTGTTCTCAGCCATAGTCCCATTCCCGTCGATGATTTCTCAACTCCCTCTGTATTTAGGCCTTTTGTAAGTGGATCCGACACATTATATTTTGACTTCACATAATCAATTATGGTAATTCCACTAGAGAGTAGTTGTCTAACAGAGTTATGTCTTCATCTTATGTGACAAGACTTGCCGTTATACATAATGCTTCCAGCCCTTCCTATTGCAGCTTGACTATCACAATGTATGCATATAGGGACCATTGATTTTGGCCAAAATGGAATATCTTCTAAGAAATTCTGGAGCCATTCAGCTTCTTCACTGCCTTGTCTAAAGCAATGAATTCAGATTCCATTGTAGAGCGAGCTATACATGTTTGTTTGGATGATTTTCAAGATATTGCTCCTCCACCAATAGTAAAACCGTATCTACTTGTGGATTTTATTTCAGTTGACCCAGTAATTCAATTTGCATCACTATATCCTTCAAGAACGGCTGGGTATTTATTGTAATGTAAAGCATAGTTTTGAGTGTCATCTAAGTATCCCAAAACTCTATTCATTTCCAACCAATGATTATGATTAGGATTACTTGTGTATCGATTCAGTTTACTGATAGCGCAATCTATGTGTGGTCGTGTACAATTCATGACATACATTAAGCTTCCCAATACGCTAGCATAGTCCAATTGAGACTTACTTTCACCTTTATTCTTTGCAAAATGAAGGTTTACATCAATTGGAGTCTTTGCCCTTTTAAAATTCAAAAAATTGAATTTTTCAAGTATCTTTTGAATATAATGAGTTTGAGACAATGCTAGACCGTTAGGAGTTTTAAGAATTTTAATTCCTTATATCACATAAGAAACTCCTAAATCTTTCATATAAAACTTACTAGCAAACATACGCTTTGTAGCTGTTATATTAACAATGTCTTTGCTCATTATAAGCATATCATCTACATATAGGCATAAAATAACTTCCTTATTTGGAGTATCTTTAATGTAATATTACATTCATTGATCTGAAATCCATTTGACAACATGGTTTGATCAAACATTGCATGCCATTGTTTTGGTGCTTGTTTTAGTCCATGAAGTGACTTAATAAGTTTGCACACTTTCTTTTCTTTACCAGGAACTACAAAACCCTCAGACTGTTTTATGTAAATTTCCTCTTCAAGATCTCCATTTATGAAGGCTATTTTCACACCCATTTGATGAATTTCAAGACCGTATACTGCAGCTAGTGCAATTAACATCCGAATTGATGTAATCCTAGTCACTGGCGAGTATGTGTCAAAATAATCAAGACCTTCTTTTTGTCTAAAACCTTTGACAACAAGTCTTCCTTTATATTTTTCAATAGTTCCATCGTCTTTCATCTTCCTTTTAAAGATCCATTTTGAACCCAAGGGTTTGTTCCCTGGAGGAAGATCAACCAACTCAAAAGTATGATTGCTTAAGACTGATTCAATTTCACTATTAACAGCCTCATTCCAAGAGGTTGAGTCGCTAGACAACATTGCTTCCTTGAATGTTTGAGGCTCACTTTCACGAAGAAATGTTACAAAATCTGATCCAAATGAAGTAGATGTCTTTTGACGTTTACTGCGTCTTGGACTTTCTTCATTTTGTTCATTCTCTTTTGGTTCTTCTCTGGGTTGTTTAGATCCCCCACTAGATGACTCAAGTCTAGTTTTATACGGATAGATATGTTCAAAAAACTCAGCATTATCTGATTCCATTACCGTATTATCATGAATATCCGGATGTTTGGACTTATGAACCAAAAATTGAAATGCCTTACTGTTTGTGGCATATCCAATGAATACACAATCCACAGTCTTAGGTCCTATTTTTACCCTCTTAGGTATAAGAACTTGGACTTTGGCTAGACGCCCCCACATTTTGAAATATTTCAAATTGGGTTTTCTACCTTTCCATTTGTCATATGGAATTACATTTGTCTTTGAGTGAGGCACTCTGTTAAGTATCTGATTTGCTGTAAGGATAGCTTCCCCCCACAAGTTCTGTGGTAAACCTGAACTTATAAGTAATGCATTCATCATTTCTTTTAAAGTTCGATTTTTCCTTTCTGCAATTCCATTAGACTGAGGAGTGTAGGGAGCAGTAATTTGATGGATTATTCCATTTTCTAAACATATTTCTGCAAATGGAGATTCATATTCTCCGCCTCTATCACTTCTGATCATTTTGATCTTTTTATCTAACTGATTTTCAACTTCAGTTTTATATTGCCTAAATGCATCTATTGCTTCATCCTTACTATTTAGCAAATAGACATAACAATATCTAGTGCGATCGTCAATAAAAGTTATAAAATACTTTTTCCCACCACGTGATGGTGTTGACTTCATGTCACAAATATCAGTGTGAATCAATTCTAACGGATTTGAATTCCTTTCAACAGATTTATAAGAATGCTTAGCATACTTAGATTCAACACAAATTTGACATTTTGATTTATTGCACTAAAATTTTGGCAAAATATTTATGTTAATAAGTTTTCGCAAGATTTTGTTATTAAAGTGTCCCAAACGTTCATGCCATAAACATTTAGACTCAAGAAAGTAAGAAGAAGCAAAATCTTTATTCATATCAACTGCAATTACATTGAGTTTGAAAAGGGCATCACTAAGGTAGCTTTTTCCTACATACATATAATTTTTGCTTACTACTACTTTATCAGAAACAAATACACATTTAAATCCATTCTTGGTCAGAACTGGAATTGAAACTAAATTCTTTCTCTATTATGGAACATATGTGACCCTATTGAAAGTCACCACCTTGCTTGATGTCTTCTTTAATAGGACTTTGCCAGTTCCTTCCACCTTTGCAACAACGGAGTTTGCCATAAACAATTTTTCATCTGTAAGTGCTGGAGTATATGATGAAAATAATTCTTTGTTGGTACAAACATGACATGAGGCACCAGAATCTATCCACCATTCTCTTGGATTTCCAACCAAGTTACATTCTAAAAGCATTGCACAGAGATCGTCCATTTCTCCTTTGGATTCTGCCAAGTTTGCTTGATCCTTCTTTTTCTTGTCCTTCTTAGGACCCCGACATTCATTAGTGCTATGACCATGTTTACCATAATTAAAGTAGTTTCCATTGAATTTCTTCTTAGGAGGATTGCTTTTTTTACCAGATGTTTTCTTTCTTTTCTTTAATTTTGTGGGATCTTCTTCAACAAAATTTACTCCAAATATTGCTGAATTACCATGTGACCCCTTTTCTGCAGCTTTATTATCCTATTCGATTCTCAATCTTACTATGAGATCTTCAACAGTCATCTCCTTGCGTTTGTGTTTCAAGTAATTTTTGAAGTCCTTCCATAATGGAGGTAATTTTTCAATAATTGCAGCCAGTTGAAAAGCATCATTCACAATCAATCCTACATTAAAGATTATGTGAGTATTAAGGGAAAACTTAATATTTCTAACATAGGCATTAAATAAATTTATACCTTCAGGAAGGAGATTATGGATTATGACCTTCAATTCTTGAACTTGGGTGACGACAGTCTTACTTTCTATCATCTTATAGTCCAAAAATTTTGCCACAATGAATTTCTTCATTCCGGCATCTTCTATTTTGTACTTCTTTTCTAAAGCATCCCAGAGTTCTTGTGAGGTTTTGGCATTACTGTACACATTGTACACCACTCAAAATATAATTTTTACACAAAAAATCTGAGTGTGTCCATGCTTTTGTTACCAAGAATCGTTCATCAGCTGGAGTTTCATCTGACATAACAGGAACATTCTCATTAATGAACTTCTGCAGACTCAACGTAGTGAGATAGAAGAACGTCTTTTGCTGCCATCTAAGGAAGCATTTGAACGATTATGTGCAACCGTTGTTGTTGCAGCACTTACTGTTCCAACATTTGTTTGACTTGAATTAGTCATTTTTTTTGTCACAAATGGAAAATAAGTTAAGTATTTAAAATACTAACAGTAAAGAACAAATATTTATTCAAACTGTTTCTGATTTAAGGATAAAGTTTTTATGTTCTTTTAATCTTTAATCGAATGAATTTTAAAAATTCAAGCAGAGTAGAAAATCATAAAGGTTTTAATCTCCAGAAACCTCAAATACAGAAACTGCTAAATTTCTTAAGATTGTTATTCCTATAGTAACCTATATTTATAAGGTTAACCAATAAACAAAAACAGAAATAAGATCAAGCAGAAAATATATAAAATACAAGAATTAATTAGAGTCCACAGAAACTACTGTGTGTCCTTAAGAAATTTAATCCCCTCACTGTACCCAAGGTTATGGATTAATTTCTCCCAACATAAAACAGATTAAACCTGTTAAAGAAATAGCAGTACCTCAAACTTCTTTAACTTCAACGAACTTATGAACAACATCAAGTCACACAGACTCAGTCGATCGACACTTTGATTTTATTTGAGAGAAAAATAAATGCAGAGAAGGAAAATTTTCAGTGTTTTAAAAAAATAAAAAATTGACTTCCTTTTATAGCCATTTTCAGCAAGGAACGTGTCTGTTCAGTGAAATCTGTTCAGACCCATTTTATCCAGAAAGTTGTGTCTTTTGGAAAAAATAACAACTTTTTGGAAAATTTTGTCTGTTAGGAAAATAACGTCTTTTTGGAAAGTAACGACTTTTCAGAAAGTAACGGCTTTTCGGAAAGAGTAATAACTTTTCGGAATGTTACCGTTACCCGCAAATTTATAAGAGAAAATTTTAACAACGGCGCGAGGGGGTATCTTTTTCTTAGCTCTTTAAGAAGTAACAGAAGTGTTTCCTTCTATAAGGACAACAATTTCCCTTTCTTTTGCCGATATGAGAGAACTGACTTTTCATTTTCCCTCCAAAGTAGTTCCCTCACTTTTCATATTCTCTCTTTTCTTTTCCCATTCACACTTGCTAAATCCCAACACTCATTTCCTTGTTTCTCTGTCTGTTTCTACAAACACATTTTAAAACTTACATATGTGTAGATTCAACTACTTTAGGTTTGATATTTTATTTTTGAAGATTTATATATTTAAATATGAAATTTATTGATGGATTTATGACATCCTTATTGGGTGGAAAGTTTTCTATTTGAAACTCTAGAGAAATAACTTAACAAAAGAAAAATCTAGGATTTTAAGTGAGTTCGAGAGAAATGGTTTTCTAGTTCTTTATAAGGATATATAATTCAAGTTGGTGAGTGTAAAAATTTGAAAACTCACATCTCTCACCCTATTACAATTTGAATAGAGAAAATAACCATTTTAAATCTCTTCAATTTAAAAATGAAGATCTCTTATGTGTAAGGACAAAAATTTCTTGTAAAGCAATAAAACTATCAATCAACAATACCTAACAACTAAATCAAACCCATAATCACATCCCAAGAATTAGAGTATTAGCTAGATATCATAAAAAGATAGAAGTTGTTACCAACTTGTGTTTTCATCAACTGGGTAAGGTTTATTTTGTCTTTACAAAGGTCTAACTTGACGAATCTTCAACACCCATTTCCAATTTCTCAAAAATGGCAATCTTCAAATCTTTAAAGCTAAGGGAAATATTTTCTCAATACTCCATTCTATACTTCCAAGTTTATAATTCTTATTCTTGATTGAAACCTAGATAGAAAGATAGATCAATCGATACTAAACTAAAAACTTAAAAAATATATTTATGGTCGACAAAATATGCTATGAAGGATCATTTGGCGCAATAAATTGGGATCACCGATCCACCATGACAAGCTCTTTGGTCAATTCTATTGCCTTTTTGCATTGACCTTCAGTATCTTCAAATCTGTAACTTTGGGCGACTACATCGTGGAAGCGTTCGGCGAGTGGCCAACTACTCTTTTATATCGTTGACTTGATTTTCTTCTTGAGGTCTTTGCACACAAGAAATTTAGGCAAGACCATGTCCATTCAGAGCCTTCCCCAATGAGATAGGTGATCATTAGACCTTCTTTTCTTTATTCTTACAGGTGCCTTACTCGTTTGTGCTTAGTAATGTTCATGCTTTGTTCCTCAATCCAAATACTTGAAATTCAAAGAGTTACATTGATACAAAATGTGTCTTTCAGGACACTAAATCTAATAAAATAAACCCCTAATGAGTTGGAATTATGGACTCATTAGTAATTGTCTAACTTGCATGGATGGTTGCTATGGGTGTGGAAGGATGGGAACAAAATTAAAGATTGCCCAGTTTTTAAGAGCAAGGGAAGGGAGGATAATTAAGTTTCCTTTAGTGGTCCAGATGAGAGTGTTGTTAAAAAGAATAGGTTTAATGCTCTCCAATATAGATAAGATCAAGAGTAATCTCCTCATGTTACCTCTAGTATGTTTTTTATGCTTTATTAGCTTCTAGATTTCTAGTCTTTTGTGACTTGTTATATTGGACCATGAAGTTAATTATAGCATAATGATGTATAGAAGTGATTATATAGGCTTACTACCAAGGGGAATATAATGTTCCAAAAAGTAAGGTTATTGTGTGTTTATCTATTGCCATGATTCCCTTATGTGCATGTTCATGAAAAAATCATAGGTCTTGATATAAAAGACTTATATACATAGTTTTGCTTGTGGTGTATTTGAGTGGAATTGCATATAAACTTCATGAGATGAATTAATTAACATACCTTAGTTACGAGTTGAAAGATTCCTCCTTTAATAGACTTTTTGAGAGTAAATTGCATTTAGGATCCATGAGTGTGTGTTGATCATGTTTTAGTTAGGAGAATGTAGTTCCTCCTTTAAATGTGAAAATGTAGAAGTTCACGCATTTTGATTTGTTAGAAGTAGTTCCTAATCCCTTGTGTTGCATTAAATATGTTTATCTTAGAATTAAAATTTTCTTCCTTGATTATGTGCATTTAGATGTATTACATGCATGACGGGCTGCAAGTTTAGAGAGTTTACCTAAATAAGTGTTTAGAATCATTATTCAAGGATGAATGATCCAAATTGGGAGTATTTATATGCCTAAAAAACTAGCGAACTAGAAATTTCTAAATCCTGGTTCTATAGTTTTAGAGTTTGGTGTGATTGTTAAAATCGTAACAATGATTTCCCTACTTAGAATGAGGGTTTTAGGGTTAGGGCGTCAAGGTATGACCACTCAAGGACTACCCAAGGGGTCCTTGAGGAGGACCCTTAATTAGAACAACCCTAGAAGCTCTCAAAAAGCAGTCACCTACGTCTAGTAGATGGACCCATGCCTCGTGGGTTGGGGTCATAGGCCAAGTCCTGCACTTCTCTACAATTTTTAGCCTCAGTTCACCACCCACGAGTGTGCAACACGATTCATAGATCCATCCACGGTCTGTAATGGGGTTTTTCTGAGTGGTATCAAATTTAGAGTTGAGTTTTTAAGTTGAGGGCTTAGGGGTTAATTGGAAATTAGTTAAGGATTAAGGTAGATCGCTTTTTTTTTTATCAAACCGCCTATATATGACTAATAGGCCCCTAAACTAAGTTTATTAAATCATTCTTCCAAGACCTCAAAACAAGCCCAAATTCTATCCAAATAATTCACTCTCTAGAAGTAAAGAAGAAGAAAAGAACTGAGACGAGCATATTTCCTCCATTTTCCCCAAATTTTTCCCCCAATATCGAAGTCAAAACGCAACTCTAGCTATGGTTTCTTCCTACATTGTGGGTAGTGTTAAACTTTGATTACAATCTAGTTGACGATACTTAATCATGATTGAGTTGATATTAAATTATGATATAATGATGAATTGATGTTATTTCAATGGTAATCCCCTATTTGATGAATTTATATATTGGGAGTTTATGCCAGGAAAGGTGAAATTGAAGAATTAAAATTGATCTTCTAAATTAATGTCATGTGTAGTAATGGTTCAATATTTGGGAACATATAGACATGAATTTAAACTAGACTTTATCATGTCCATTTGTGCACATCCAAAGTTGAAGGGTATAAATGTGATTTGAAGCCAAGTTAAAGAGCATATTCATGTATTATGCCTTTGATGAATTATGACTAGATTCACATGGTAATAAAGAATGGACTAGAATGCCTCAGATTTAGGTGTGACTGTTGATTGGGGGCTTGAAAGTAAGGCTTGTAGTCAAGACTGTTGAATCAATAGCGCTTTGAGGGTAAAGGTAAAGTGATAGAAGTATAATAGGTATATTTGTGATGAAAGATCTATAATGACCTAGCTTACCATATAAGTTCTAAAAGCATAAAGTGCGATAGTCATTTGGACATGAATTTACTGTCAAGGACATCCTTTCATGAGACATGAGTCATTAATGATTGTCGGGAAAGTTGGTTGAAAATTTTGAACTATTCGATAACTATATTCAATTAATTGGTGGGTAATAGACATGTAATTAATTGAGTTGATAATAATGAGCAAAGTCTGAAGCTTTATGTGCTAGATCAAAATCATATAATTAAGTTGACATATAGAGTACACAAATAAAAATAATTTGATTATTGATGAAGCATATATACATGCCTGTTTTAATGGACTTATTGTGCTTATTTTTGTTTGTTCTCTTTCCTGAAGCAATAGCTTCCAGAGATGAGCTTGACGAAAATGAGGTACTCAAAACCCACAAAAGTTGCCAGAGGAAAAAAAGCCAATCTAATGGGCTTTCCACGTGTTGTACGTATTTACATAACATACAATGACGCCACAAACTCATCTAGTGATGAGAGGAAAATTATCAAGGAGAGAAGTCCAAACGACAAAAAAGGATTGCAAAGAAATTATCATAAAAGACCAAGGTCACTTCAAAGATGGTATCCTCCAACGAGAAAAAAGATACAAAGCTGCACCAAGAAAATGAAAAGAAGTACAGGGGAGTAGGACAACGAAAATGGAGAAGATGGGTTGTAGAGATTCGACATGTAAGAATGAATAAACGACATTGGTTGGGAAGTTTTACCACTGCGGATGCTGCTGCTTTGGCTTATGACAAGGCATCCATTGAAATAAAAGGTCCAAGTGCTTTTACTAATATTCTTACGCCTCCATCAAAGGAAAGCGACTCCATCCACCATTAAGGAAGACAAAAGGCATGCAACTCCATATCTGTTTAGTTACTTTATCGGTTCAAGTTTCCATAGGTTTATGCTCTAATCTCTTTTTGTGAAATTACACCATTGATGTTCTTCTTGTTGTTGAACTAATCAATTGGAGGCAGATGAATAAGCATGACGTGTATGTTGATGATGATGAGTTGTTTTTGTTGTATTCCTTGTAATGATTTTCTAAAAAAACATTATCTAAAAATGAGGCTTTTGCTAGATAAACAACCTTGAGTTATAAAAAAATATTTAGACAATATATTTCTAATGCAACAGAAATGTTCAATATAGTTTAACATAAATCGTAAAATAAGTAATTGAAAGATGTCTATAAAATAATTCATTTCAAAATTTTTCTTAAAAGCTAAATTATTTACATGAAGCTACTACCTCTTTGCTCCCTTAACATATCGTGAGGAGCTTGACATAGAAATTTCATTGGAGTTACTCATTGCATTTTTTCTTATATCAACCATAAATTGGTACTCATTTTCTTCTTTAATTAGATTAGTTGAATTAGGTCAATTTTGTGCACTTTTCACTAAATGTAAATTCATTTTAAAAAGGATAGGATGATACCATTTTTCTTATCAAAGTAATAATAATCATTCTTTAGTTTCAAACATCGAGTAAACAAAGACGTCCTAATAAGAAAATTGTATACAAAGTCACATGGTACACATTTTTTAGCTTGATTTTGGTGTGGTAGTAGATACATATTTATGAGTTTGAATAGACAAAAGAAGTATTTCTTTGGAATCACCTCATACATTTTCATTCCTAATAAAGATCTATATGATACAATTTGAACTTCGAGATTGATTTTTTAGATTGTGAACATAAATTTTGTCTTTTTTAGTCTTTTATGAAAAAAATAGTTTAATGTCCTTTTATAAGATATCTTTTTTTTCTTAACCCTATAAGATCTCATTTTCTTGTTTTCCTGTGTATTTCCGCAAACAAATTCTAAAATTTATATACGTCTAGATTGTACTACTTTAGATTTGTTTGTGTCTAAGAATTTTATCTTTTGAACTATATTA
>CM050933.1:19929508-19947008 GCA_027789145.1 Solanum arcanum
ATTATTATTATTATTATTATTATTATTATTATTATTATTATTATTATTATTATTATTATTATTATTATTATTATTATTATTATTATTATTATTATTATTATTACATATTATTATTATTATTATTATTATTATTATTATTATTATTATTATTATTATTATTATTATTATTATTATTATTATTATTATTATTATTATTATTATTATTATTATTATTATTATTATTATTATTATTATTATTATTATTATTATTATTATTATTATTATTATTATTATTATTATTATTATTATTATTATTATTATTATTATTATTATTATTATTATTATTATTATTATTATTATTATTATTATTATTATTATTATTATTATTATTATTATTATTATTATTATTATTATTATTATTATTATTATTATTATTATTATTATTATTATTATTATTATTATTATTATTATTATTATTATTATTATTATTATTATTATTATTATTATTATTATTATTATTATTATTATTATTATTATTATTATTATTATTATTATTATTACATACATTATTATTATTATTATTATTATTATTATTATTATTATTATTATTATTATTATTATTATTATTATTATTATTATTATTATTATTATTATTATTATTATTATTATTATTATTATTATTATTATTATTATTATTATTATTATTATTATTATTATTATTATTATTATTATTATTATTATTATTATTATTATTATTATTATTATTATTATTATTATTATTATTATTATTATTATTATTATTATTATTATTATTATTATTATTATTATTATTATTATTATTATTATTATTATTATTATTATTATTATTATTATTATTATTATTATTATTATTATTATTATTATTATTATTATTATTATTATTATTATTATTATTATTATTATTATTATTATTATTATTATTATTATTATTATTATTATTATTATTATTATTATTATTATTATTATTATTATTATTATTATTATTATTATTATTATTATTATTATTATTATTATTATTATTATTATTATTATTATTATTATTATTATTATTATTATTATTATTATTATTATTATTATTATTATTATTATTATTATTATTATTATTATTATTATTATTATTATTATTATTATTATTATTATTATTATTATTATTATTATTATTATTATTATTATTATTATTATTATTATTATTATTATTATTATTATTATTATTATTATTATTATTATTATTATTATTATTATTATTATTATTATTATTATTATTATTATTATTATTATTATTATTATTATTATTATTATTATTATTATTATTATTATTATTATTATTATTATTATTATTATTATTATTATTATTATTATTATTATTATTATTATTATTATTATTATTATTACATATTATTATTATTATTATTATTATTATTATTATTATTATTATTATTATTATTATTATTATTATTATTATTATTATTATTATTATTATTATTATTATTATTATTATTATTACATTTATTATTATTATTATTATTATTATTATTATTATTATTATTATTATTATTATTATTATTATTATTATTATTATTATTATTATTATTATTATTATTATTATTATTATTATTATTATTATTATTATTATTATTATTATTATTATTATTATTATTATTATTATTATTATTATTATTATTATTATTATTATTATTATTATTATTATTATTATTATTATTATTATTATTATTATTATTATTATTATTATTATTATTATTATTATTATTATTATATTATTATTATTATTATTATTATTATTATTATTATTATTATTATTATTATTATTATTATTATTATTATTATTATTATTATTATTATTATTATTATTATTATTATTATTATTATTATTATTATTATTATTATTATTATTATTATTATTATTATTATTATTATTATTATTATTATTATTATTATTATTATTATTATTATTATTATTATTATTATTATTATTATTATTATTATTATTATTATTATTATTATTATTATTATTATTATTATTATTATTATTATTATTATTATTATTATTATTATTATTATTATTATTATTATTATTATTATTATTATTATTATTATTATTATTATTATTATTATTATACATATTATTATTATTATTATTATTATTATTATTATTATTATTATTATTATTATTATTATTATTATTATTATTATTATTATTATTATTATTATTATTATTATTATTATTATTATTATTATTATTATTATTATTATTATTATTATTATTATTATTATTATTATTATTATTATTATTATTATTATTATTATTATTATTATTATTATTATTATTATTATTATTATTATTATTATTATTATTATTATTATTATTATTATTATTATTATTATTATTATTATTATTATTATTATTATTATTATTATTATTATTATTATTATTATTACATATTATTATTATTATTATTATTATTATTATTATTATTATTATTATTATTATTATTATTATTATTATTATTATTATTATTATTATTATTATTATTATTATTATTATTATTATTATTATTATTATTATTATTATTATTATTATTATTATTATTATTATTATTATTATTATTATTATTATTATTATTATTATTATTATTATTATTATTATTATTATTATTATTATTATTATTATTATTATTATTATTATTATTATTATTATTATTATTATTATTATTATTATTATTATTATTATTATTATTATTATTATTATTATTATTATTATTATTATTATTATTATTATTATTATTATTATTATTATTATTATTATTATTATTATTATTATTATTATTATTATTATTATTATTATTATTATTATTATTATTATTATTATTATTATTATTATTATTATTATTATTATTATTATTATTATTATTATTATTATTATTATTATTATTATTATTATTATTATTATTATTATTATATTATTATTATTATTATTATTATTATTATTATTATTATTATTATTATTATTATTATTATTATTATTATTATTATTATTATTATTATTATTATTATTATTATTATTATTATTATTATTATTATTATTATTATTATTATTATTATTATTATTATTATTATTATTATTATTATTATTATTATTATTATTATTATTATTATTATTATTATATATTATTATTATTATTATTATTATTATTATTATTATTATTATTATTATTATTATTATTATTATTATTATTATTATTATTATTATTATTATTATTATTATTATTATTATTATTATTATTATTATTATTATTATTATTATTATTATTATATTATTATTATTATTATTATTATTATTATTATTATTATTATTATTATTATTATTATTATTATTATTATTATTATTATTATTATTATTATTATTATTATTATTATTATTATTATTATTATTATTATTATTATTATTATTATTATTATTATTATTATTATTATATTATTATTATTATTATTATTATTATTATTATTATTATTATTATTATTATTATTATTATTATTATTATTATTATTATTATTATTATTATTATTATTATTATTATTATTATTATTATTATTATTATTATTATTATTATTATTATTATTATTATTATTATTATTATTATTATTATTATTATTATTATTATTATTATTATTATTATTATTATTATTATTATTATTATTATTATTATTATTATTATTATTATTATTATTATTATTATTATTATTATTATTATTATTATTATTATTATTATTATTATTATTATTATTATTATTATTATTATTATTATTATTATTATTATTATTATTATTATTATTACATATTATTATTATTATTATTATTATTATTATTATTATTATTATTATTATTATTATTATTATTATTATTATTATTATTATTATTATTATTATTATTATTATTATTATTATTATTATTATTATTATTATTATTATTATTATTATTATTATTATTATTATTATTATTATTATTATTATTATTATTATTATTATTATTATTATTATTATTATTATTATTATTATTATTATTATTATTATTATTATTATTATTATTATTATATATTATTATTATTATTATTATTATTATTATTATTATTATTATTATTATTATTATTATTATTATTATTATTATTATTATTATTATTATTATTATTATTATTATTATTATTATTATTATTATTATTATTATTATTATTATTATTATTATTATTATTATTATTATTATTATTATTATTATTATTATTATTATTATTATTATTATTATTATTATTATTATTATTATTATTATTATTATTATTATTATTATTATTATTATTATTATTATTATTATTATTATTATTATTATTATTATTATTATTATTATTATTATTATTATTATTATTATTATTATTATTATTATTATTATTATTATTATTATTATTATTATTATTATTATTATTATTATTATTATTATTATTATTATTATTATTATTATTATAAAAACATATTGTTAGTCTTCCATATGAAGAAAATTTCTTAGAAGATTATATTCCTACTAAGGCAAGACTCACAAATGAATTTTATTTATTTAGAATTATGTAAGAATGAGATTAATAGTCTCTACAGTAAAGGTTTAATAAGACCTTCAAAGTCACTATGGTCTTGTAATCGCTTTTTATGTTAATAAACATGCAGTAACAAGAAAGAGGAGTTCCTAGACTCGTTATAAATTACAAACCTTGAATAAAGTTTTGAAATGGATCGATATCCTATTCCTAATAAAAAGGATTTACTAAATCGCCTTCATGAAGCTATTATATTTTCAAAATTTGACTTAAAATCCCAAGTTATTGGCAGATTCGCATCTCTCAAGTCGATAAATATAAAACGACTTTTTAATGTACCCATGGGACAATATGAATGGAACGTTATGCCATTTGGTTTAAAAAATGCCCCATCGGAATTTCAAAATTATGAATGATATTTTCAATCCTTTTTAGCAATTTTGTAATTGTTTATATAGATGATATCTTGATATTTTCTAAAAGTTTAGAAACCCATTTCAAACACCTTGATTTATTTAAGAAAATCATTATTCAAAATGGTTTGGTTATATCTAAAGCAAAAATGCATATTTTCCAAACCATTGTTAGATTTTTGGGTCACAATATTGAAAAGTGGAAAATCATTCCTATTCGTAGAAGCATAGAATTTGCATCTAAATTTCGATATCATTACAGGATAAAACACAAACAAAGATTTTAGGAAGCTTGAATTATATTTCTCCTTTTATAAAGGACTGGCAAAAGATGTCGCTCCATTATATGAAAGGCTTAAGAAAATGCTAAGCCATGGACAGAGGATCATACGAAAGTCAGTTCAACAGATTAAAAGTAAGGTTAATAACCTTCCATGTCTTGTTCTAGCTAATCCCAGCTTGGAAC
Source organism: Solanum arcanum (assembly GCA_027789145.1). NCBI lineage: Eukaryota > Viridiplantae > Streptophyta > Magnoliopsida > Solanales > Solanaceae > Solanum > Solanum arcanum. The sequence goes on from CM050933.1 coordinate 19,935,001, forward strand.
AAGATTGTTGGAAACAGATGCCTCGATATAGGCTATGGAGGAATTTTAAAACAAATCTCCCTGATGATAATAAGGAATATCTAATACAATTTTATTCAGAAAATGGAATAATAGCCAAAGAAATTATGCTACCATAGCTAAAGAAATATTGGCTATTGTAAAAAGTGTTCTAAAATTCCAAGGAGACCTTTATAATCAAAAAGTTTATCATAAAAACGATTGTCAAGTCGCTAAATTCATATTTAATAAGGATGTAAAACATGATGTTTCTAAACAAATGTTTGCTAGATGGCAGGCCTTATTGGCACCTTTTGATTTTGAAATACTTTATAAAAAAGGAATAGATAATAGTCTTCCTGATTTTCTGACTAGAGAATACCTAATCAAATAATTCTCTTTGCAAAGATGATGAGGTTATCTTGGCCCTCTTCCTCTAATAGAGGAAAGGGGAGAGGACGAGGAGGAAGGACGAACAATAATGTCCTAGCTCAAGTTGGAAATCAGAGGCTTATAGCCGCAAATATCACAAAAACATCTGCTAGCACATCTACTGGCATATCAGGGATAGACGCAAGCAATCCAATGTATAAAGAATTTATGGATTTTATAAAATCCAGACAACAAGCTAATACCATCATACTCAAGAGGGCCAATGAAGAGGTCATTGAAAATATCAAGTCTATGACCAAAATGATTTGATGAAATAATATTAATTCTAGACCCAAGGGATCTACAATGGAAGGATGAACCTTGGCAAATCATGACAAGGTATTTTGACACAAAGATCATATGTCATTCCTACTTATAAATTCGTAATGCATTATGAGATTATACTCATCCATGGGATCAAATTTGAATTCCAACATTTTTACTCAAGAAATACTAGAAAAGTTTATAACTTTTCTAAAATAATCATAAAAAGATAGTTACTCCAGTAAGAATGGGAACTAGTACAATGAGGGAGAGAGAATATACTCACCTGCAATGTAAAAACAAGAAGAAGATTTAATTATCGGGATTATGTGGAAAGCTTTAATAAAGCTCATATATGAGAACGCTAATAGAAAGCATTCATGGTTTATCAAGATTTGCTCTAATAATTTTAAACAAAACATCCCAAATTGGTTTTGTAAATGGTGGACTTTATATGGTCCCACAATAAATATTCTTCCGAGAATTATAAACGATTATATGTAATGGGTGGATATATCCCCAAGATCTTACAATTACAAAAAGATGATATTTATTTTAAAGGGATTTCAATAATGTATTTCTTTATAGAATTTTCAATTCCATGGATAATGAAATGGATGCTTGAAGTCCAAACAGATGGACAAGAATTTCCTCGCCTCAAGAGGAGATTTCATACAAAGTTTTGGAGTAAATTACTCCACAAAATCCGTAAGGACAATTACATGGACAGGAGATAATAGACTCCATTAACATTTCCATTGAAAAAGTTAATAACTGAATGGTTCATCAACAGATAGGGAAGATACAAGTCCCTTTAAGCGATTTGCCGAAAAATCCAGATGAAGGAGTGAGTCATATCCAAGTCTCAAATTCTAGCTTCTTATATGGAGGAGGTAAAAGAGACTTAATAAAGCATTTGGGAAAAAATATCCCAAAAAGCTACAGATAATATGTCGGGCTTCTACTTCAAATGAAGATGAATGTCTAGCCGGGAATCCCAAGACGAAGAAATGGACATCAAGAATTCTCGCAACAATTCAAGAATGATGGAAGAATCTTCCAGTTCAAAAAATGACAAAGGCAAAGGAATAGCAAAAGACTAAAAACGCCAAAAGATAATAATTAATTAACTTTTATAAAAGTAGTAGGTCCCAATGTCGCCATCACTAATGCATGATGTAAGCGCTTAAGTCATTTATTTTGTTATTTTCCGTGATCCTTCTCTATAAAAGGATCCTTCTTTCTTAGTCAGCAGTGCATTAGCCTCAAAGATATTTCTCTTAAAAGTTTATATCTCTTGTAAGTTTTTGTAGTGTGGAATAAAATCTCCAAATAGCTGTGCATAAAAGATAATCATAAGGTATATTATTTTATATCTGTTATTTCTAAATTTATTTACTTTGTTGTTTGCTTACGCCTAGATGATAGGCTAAACTTTTTACTGACGGATTCATATCGTCCTAAACTATGAACAAGATGGTAAGTCTTGAACTGTTCCGATGTTTCTAAGGTCGAAATAGTACAGTTTAAAGATGAAAAATCTTGGCTTTGCCGGAGTTCATGTTCAGGCCCATGTTAAGCCGTTGAGTGAGGCGTTGTTTGGGCTATACAGGAACCGTAAAATACCGATAATATCGGACTGCCGGCAAGAATGCCTAGATCAAATTATTCTTATATTTCTCCAGCTGATTATGTGGTTAATATACCCTCCAGAGCCTCTACATCTCAAATAAGAGATGAAGAAAACTCTAGATCTTCTATCTTTGATATAAAGGAAAATGAACGAATTGATAATATCAAAATAGAAAATCATATTGTTACTCCTGATATGGATGAACCTACTCTCTCTGAGATGAATTTTCCAAATGGTTTTGATGGATCAAGAAGACAGACTTGATTTTAGACCAGGATCTCCTAGAAGAGAAAAGATTTCAAATGAATTCTTTGAACCTAAATGGAAGCTTTTTAGAGAATGGTTCTTTAAAAATTTTGATAAAAACCAAAGGACCATTTTACAAAATGAGTTTTATAAAGATCTTTCAAACTAATAAAATTATTTCTTTTATTCCTTGGTTTATGACTAAATATATTTATAAATATATTTGTATGCTTGAAAGAGATTATAAACCGACTGATGGGTCTATTACTAAATCAGCTTTACCCCCAATGCAGTCTTTTCAAATTGAGAAAGATAATAAACTGCTCATTTCTGACTTTTGCAGGTAATTATTTAATGATGATATCGCTTTAATAATCGCCAAGCATGTTAAAATCCTTATACAACAAAATAATTATACAAATGTTTATATGGGCATTCTAGAGATCATATTCTCTCTTTACATGATAAGATCAATCATATATATTCTACTATTGAAAAATCTAAAGCTTCGATAAAGGTAAGGGAAAAGCCTCTACGAGTATCCAAATTTCCACTAAATCAAAGATTTTAAATTATCAAAGCATGATAATATTGAGAGGTGGCTAGAAGAAAAATATAAAAAAGATCTGGAACTTAGTCCTCTTCATATAGAGGAAAATGATAAGGATAATAATACTTATAAAAAGAGTAATACTCTTGATGAGATTAATAAAATCTCAGAAAAATATGCTAGAAAACGGTCCAAAGGATGTACTATTATCCTAGACCAACTCCTCAAGATATACTCTTAGAGGAACAAGAATTTGTTGTTTCTAATAGTTTCACTGGTACTGAGATTTATGAATGGAATATTGATGGTTTCACTGATAGACAGATTTATACACTGGCTCATAGAATTCTTATGTATAGCACTATATGCAAAGCTAATAAGAATTCGGAACAAAATACAAAGAAGCATGGTTATTCTTTGGGTTTACTGAGGCAATTAAAAGGATGGTGGGATAATTATCTCACGTAAGAACAAAGGATGGCAATTCTAAATGCAGTGAAACAAGAAAATGGTAGTTCAACTCCAAATATAGTTTATAATGCTGGTTCTGACTATTATAGAACATTTCTCGGAAGATGGTCGATAATAGTGAGACAATTAGGACTCTTTACAGAATCTTAAGTGTAGATCTCTTACTAATTGGAGATGGTACAAGGACACATTTTTGTCCAGGGTAATGGAGTTACCAGAATGTAATAGTTCTCATTGGAAATCCAAATTCATAGATGGACTTCCAAACTTATTTGCAGAAAGAATTAGGAGAGTCCTTAGAGGGGATGAGGTTAATATTAAATATGAAGATTATACTTATGGAAAACTTATAGCAGCCGTGGTTCAAGAAGGGCTAGCTTTATGCAATGAAATACAGTTGAATCAACAAATCAAGAGATATCATATAAATGAGAAGCAGCAATTGGGAGAATTCTGTGAACAATTTGCTATTGACATCCCAGAATCTTCAAAAAGATCTTCTAAAAAGAAGAAAGATAAGGACTATACAGATAGGCCTTATAAACCTCATAGGAAAAAGAAACGTTTGGATAAACGTGAAAATAGGAAATCCAAAAGATCTGATAAAAAATCCTTTAAGCATAACAATTCGGATGCTTGCTACAAATGTGGAAGGGTAGGCCACTATGCCAGAGATTGTAGAGTTAAAGACAAAATTAAGAGTCTTAATTTAGATGATAATATCAAAGATTCATTATGTAAAATCCTGTTAAACTCTTCACCTGAAGTATCAGGCCCTGATAATAGTGGGGGAGAAGAATCCCATACCAGTGAGGATTTAAGGGTTCTCCATGATGAAAGTTATATCTCTTCGTCAGATGGAGAATGTATGCCTTGTCAAATAGGAGAAACCTGCGAAGACAAACAGAATACAGATGAGTTTTATAAACTCTATTCTCAATTCAAAGATCTTAATCTTAATGTCATTAGTAGTGATGATTGGATCGAGATGATCAAATTAATAGATGATCCTATAATAAGATCTCAGATTATTGACAAAATGGGAAGTACTTCTACTAATAAAGTAGAGTCTCCTAGAAAAGAAATTCAGAACGAGAACACTACTTATACAATGGCTGAATTAAAGAGACAACTTCATAAGAGGTCTCAAAGGAATAATATTCCAACTACAATTCAAGATTTATCTGAAGAAGTTAATAACCTTAAAAAAGAAATTAATTATTTAAAAATAAGAATATTATTCTTGATGAAAGAATTACATTTGTTGAGAGTATTAATAAAACTCAAGAATGTAAGCAAGCTCGATAATTCTCGTAGATTCTCTTAATAATTTAACTCCTCAAGATTTCTGAGAAGAAAATAAAGAATCTTTTTAAAAACTATTGAGTTAATTACAGCTCATAAACCACTTGCAAAAATTTCTATAGTTATTGATTATAATTTAAAAAGAGATTTTATTGCTCTTATTGATAGCGGAGTCGATTTAAATTGTATTCAAGAAGGGTTGATCCTTCAAAATATTTTAAAAAGACTACTCATATTTTAAGAAATGCTAGTGGTCATAAGATGGATATTGATTATAAAATTCCCAAAGCTTATATTTGTACAAACAATGTTTGCATTCTGAAAGTTTTGTTTTAATAAAAACATTTCAAATGAAATTATTCTTGGAATGCCTTTCTTTTGGAAAATTTATCCAATTACTTCTTGGGACCATACTTGGTATTATCGAAATTTTGAGGGAAAAAGGGTTAGGATTGATTTTATATCTCCACCTTATTCTAAATTCATAAATGAAGTTAAAGATTTAATTTCTTTAAAAAACAAGCAAATAGGCTTTTTGAAAAATGAAATTTGTAGTCTTACTATTGAAGAGACTTTACAAAATCCTAAATTACAGGAAAAAATTGAATATTTAAAAAATCAATTTTCTTTACAAATTTGTGGTGATCACCCAAATGTTTTCTGGGAGAGGAAAAAACATATTGTTAGTCTTCCATATGAAGAAAATTTCTTAGAAGATTATATTCCTACTAAGGCAAGACCTTGCCAAATGAATTCAGATTATTTAGAATTATGTAAGAATGAGATTAATAGTCTCTTACAGAAAGGTTTAATAAGACCTTCAAAGTAACCATGGTCTTGTACTGCTTTTTATGTTAATAAACATGCAGAACAAGAAAGAGGAGTTCCTAGACTCGTTATAAATTACAAACCTCGTGACTGGCTGGCGGTAGTCCGCACGGCCAATTTAAGCATATGGAACCAAATGCTTCATCCAGAATCGCTTCAATGTAACTACAGGATCTTTTACGAATTGTGCAGTTTTAGGGACGAAAAATCTTTTACGGTTCCTGTATAGCCCAAACAACGCCTCACTCAACGGCTTAACATGGGCCTGAACATGAACTCCGGCAAAGCCAAGATTTTTCATCTTTAAACTGTACTATTTCGACCTTAGAAACATCGGAACAGTTCAAGACTTACCATCTTGTTCATAGTTTAGGACGATATGAATCCGTCAGTAAAAAGTTTAGCCTATCATCTAGGCGTAAGCAAACAACAAAGTAAATAAATTTAGAAATAACAGATATAAAATAATATACCTTATGATTATCTTTTATGCACAACTGCTGGAGATTTTATTCCACACTACAAAAACTTACAAGAGATATAAACTTTTAAGAGAGAAATATGCTGGGGGCTAATGCCTGCCTGCAACTAAGAAAGAAGGATCCTTTTATAGAGAAGGATCACGGAAAATAACAAAATAAATGACTTAAGCGCTTACATCATGCGCATTAGTGATGGCCGACATTGGGACCTACTACTTTTATAAAAGTTAATTAATTATTATCTTTTTGACGTTTTTAGTCTTTTGCTATTCCTTTGCCTTTGTCATTTTTTGAACTGGAAGATTCTTCCATCTGACTGCTGAATTGTTGCAGGAATTCTTCGATGTCCATTTCTTCGTCTTGGGATTCCCCGGCTAGACATTCATCTTCATTTGAAGTAGAAACTGACATATTATCTGTAGCTTTTTTCGGGATATTTTTTCCCAAATGCTTTATTAAGTCTCTTTTTACCTCCTCCATATAAGAAGCTAGAATTTCAGACTTGGATATGACTCCTCCCTTCATCTGGATTTTTCGGCAAATCTGCTTAAAGGGACTTGTATCTTCCCTATCTGTTGATGAACCATTCTGGTTATTAACTTTTTCAATGGAAATGTTAATGGAGTCTATTATCTCCTGTCCATGTAATTGTCCTTCTGGATTTTTGTGGAGTAATTTACTCCAAAACTTTGTATGAAATCTCCTCTTGAGGCAGGGAAATTCTTGTCCATCTGTTTGGACTTCAACTGTCCATTTCATTATCCATGGAATTGAAAATTCTATAAAGAAATACATTATTGAAATCCCTTTAAAATAAATATCATCTTTTTGTAATTGTAAGATCTTGGGGGATATATCCACCCATTCTGCATATAATCGTTTATAATTCTCGTGAAGAATATTTATTGTGGGACCATATAAAGTCCACCATTTACAAAACCAATTTGGGATGTTTTGTTTAAAATTATTAGAGCAAATCTTGATAAACCATGAATGCTTTCTATTAGCGTTCTCATATAATGTAGCTTTATTAAAGCTTTCCACATAATCCCAAAGAATTAAATCTTATCATTGTTTTACTGCAGGTGAGTATATTCTCTCTCCCTCATTGTACTAGTTCCCCATTCTTCCTGGAGTAACTATCTTTTTATGATTATTTTAGAAAAGTTATAAACTTTTCTAGTATTTCTTTGGGTAAAAATGTTGGAATTCGGTGATCCCATGGATGAGAGTATAATCTCATAATGCATTCGAATTTATAAGTAGGAATGACATATGATGTTTGTGTCAAAATACCTTGTCATGATTTGCCAAGGTTCATCCTTCCATTGTAGATCCCTTGGGTCTAGAATTAATATTATTTCATCCAAATCATTTTGGTCATAGACTTCAATATTTTCAATGACCTCTTCATTGGCCAACTTGAGTATGATGGTCGTTCTTGTTGTGCGGATTTTATAAAATCCATAAATTCTTTATACATTGGATTGCTTTATGCCTATCCCCTCGATATGCCAAAGAGATGTGCTAGCAGATGTTTTTGTGATATTTGCGGCTATAAGCCTCTGATTTCCAACTTGAGCTAGGACATTATTGTTCGTCCTTCCTCCTCGTCCTCTCCCCTTTCCTCTATTAGAGGAAGAGGGCCAAGATGGCCTCATCATGCTGCAAAAGAGAATTATTTGATTAGGTATTCTCTAGTCAGAAAATCAGGAAGACTATTATCTATTCCTTTTTTATAAAGTATTTCAAAATCAAAAGGTGCCAATAAGGCCTGCCATCTAGCAAACATTTGTTTAGAAACATCATGTTTTACATCCTTATTAAATATGAATTTAGCAGCTTGACAATCAGTTTTTATGATAAACTTTTGATTATAAAGGTCTCCTTGGAATTTTAGAACACTTTTTACAATAGCCAATATTTCTTTAGCTATGGTAGCATAATTTCTTTGGCTATTATTCCATTTTCCTGAATAAAATTGTATTAGATATTCCTTATTATCATCAGGGGAGATTTGTTTTAAAATTCCTCCATAGCCTATATCAGAGGCATCTGTTTCAACAATCTTGTTCCAACTGGGATTAGCTAGAACAAGACATGGAAGGTTATTAACCTTACTTTTAATCTGTTGAACAGCTTTCGTATGATCCTCTCGCCCATGGCTTAGCATTTTTCTTAAGCCTTTCATATAATGGAGCAAAGATCTTTTGCCCGATCCTTTATAAAAGGAGAAATATAATTCAAGCTTCCTAAAAATCTTTGAAGCTGTGTTTTATCCGTAATGATATCAGGGAATTTAGATGCAAATTCTATGCTTCTCTGAATAGGAATGATTTTTCCCTTTTCAATATTGTGACCCAAAAATCTAACAGTAGTTTGGAAAATATGCATTTTTGCTTTAGATATAACCAAACCATTTTGAATAATGATTTTCTTAAATAAATCAAGGTGTTTGAAATGGGTTTCTAAACTTTTAGAAAATATCAAGATATCATCTATATAAACAATTACAAAATTGCTAAAAGGATTGAAAATATCATTCATAATTTTTTGAAATTCCGATGGGGCATTTTTTAAACCAAATGGCATAACGTTCCATTCATATTGTCCCATGGGTACATTAAAAGCTGTTTTATATTTATCAGCTTCAGAGATCTGAATCTGCCAATAACCGAATTTTAAGTCAAATTTTGAAAATATAATAGCTTCATGAAGACGATTTAGTAAATCCTTTTTATTAGGAATAGGATATCTGATCCATTTCAAAACTTTATTCAAAGGTTTGTAATTTATAACGAGTCTAAGAACTCCTCTTTCTTGTTCTGCATGTTTATTAACATAAAAAGCAGTACAAGACCATGGTGACTTTGAAGGTCTTATTAAACCTTTCTGTAAGAGACTATTAATCTCATTCTTACATAATTCTAAATAATCTGAATTCATTTGGCAAGGTCTTGCCTTAGTAGGAATATAATCTTCTAAGAAATTTTCTTCATATGGAAGACTAACAATATGTTTTTTCCTCTCCCAGAAAACATTTGGGTGATCACCACAAATTTGTAAAGAAAATTGATTTTTTAAATATTCAATTTTTTCCTGTAATTTAGGATTTTGTAAAGTCTCTTCAATAGTAAGACTACAAATTTCATTTTTCAAAAAGCCTATTTGCTTGTTTTTTAAAGAAATTAAATCTTTAACTTCATTTATGAATTTAGAATAAGGTGGAGATATAAAATCAATCCTAACCCTTTTTCCCTCAAAATTTCCAGTAATACCAGTATGATCCCAAGAAGTAATTGGATAAATTTTCCAAAAGAAAGGCATTCCAAGAATAATTTCATTTGAAATGTTTTTTATTAAAACAAAACTTTCAGGAATGCAAACATTGTTTGTACAAATATAAGCTTTGGGAATTTTATAATCAATATCCATCTTATGACCACTAGCATTTCTTAAAATATGAGTAGTCTTTTTAAAATATTTTGAAGGGATCAACCCTTCTTGAATACAATTTAAATCAGCTCCGCTATCAATAAGAGCAATAAAATCTCTTTTTAAATTATAATCAATAACTATAGAAATTTTTGCAAGTGGTTTATGAGCTGTAATTAACTCAATAGTTTTTAAAAAAGATTCTTTATTTTCTTCTGTAAAATCTTCAGGAGTTAAATTATTAAGAGAATCTACAGAATTATCAGTAGCCTGCTTACATTCTTGAGTTTTATTAATACTCTCAACAAATGTAATTCTTTCATCAAGAATAATATTCTTATTTTTTAAATCATTAATTTCTTTTTTAAGGTTATTAACTTCTTCAGATAAATCTTGAATTGTAGTTGGAATATTATTCCTTTGAGACCTCTTATGAAGTTGTCTCTTTAATTCAGCCATTGTATAAGTAGTGTTCTCGTTCTGAATTTCTTTTCTAGGAGACTCTACTTTATTAGTAGAAGTACTTCCCATTTTGTCAATAATCTGAGATCTTATTATAGGATCATCTATTAATTTGATCATCTCGATCCAATCATCACTACTAATGACATTAAGATTAAGATCTTTGAATTGAGAATAGAGTTTATAAAACTCATCTGTATTCTGTTTGTCTTCGCAGGTTTCTCCTATTTGACAAGGCATACATTCTCCATCTGACGAAGAGATATAACTTTCATCATGGAGAACCCTTAAATCCTCACTGGTATGGGATTCTTCTCCCCCACTATTATCAGGGCCTGATACTTCAGGTGAAGAGTTTAACAGGATTTTACATAATGAATCTTTGATATTATCATCTAAATTAAGACTCTTAATTTTGTCTTTAACTCTACAATCTCTGGCATAGTGGCCTACCCTTCCACATTTGTAGCAAGCATCCGAATTGTTATGCTTAAAGGATTTTTTATCGATCTTTTGGATTTCCTATTTTCACGTTTATCCAAACGCGTTTCTTTTCCTATGAGGTTTATAAGGCCTATCTGTATAGTCCTTATCTTTCTTCTTTTAGAAGATCTTTTTGAAGATGCAGGATGTCAACAGCAAATTGTTCACAGAATTCTCCCAATTGCTGCTTCTCATTTATATGATATCTCTTGATTTGTTGATTCAACTGTATTTCATTGCATAAAGCTAGCCCTTCTTGAACCACGGCTGCTATAAGTTTTCCATAAGTATAATCTTCATATTTAATATTAACCTCATCCCCTCTAAGGACTCTCCTAATTCTTTCTGCAAATAAGTTTGGAAGTCCATCTATGAATTTGGATTTCCAATGAGAACTATTACATTCTGGTAACTCCATTACCCTAGACAAAAATGTGTCCTTGTACCATCTCCAATTAGTAAGAGATCTACACTTAAGATTCTGTAAAAGAGTCCTAATTGTCTCACTATTATCTGACCATCTTCCAGAGAAATGTTCTATAATAGTCAGAACCAACGTATAAACTATATTTGGAGTTGAACTACCATTTTCTTGTTTCACTGCATTTAGAATTGCCATCCTTTGTTCTTCTGTGAGATAATTATCCCACCATCCTTTTAATTGCCCTGTAAACCCAAAGAATAACCATGCTTGTCAGTATTTTGTTCTCAATTCTTATTAGCTTTGCATATAGTGCTATACATAAGAATTCTATGAGCGATGTATAAATTTGTCTATCAAAGGTGAAACCATCAATATTCCATTCATAAATCTCGCATTCACTTTGAAACTATTAGAAACAACAAATTCTTGTTCCTCTAAGAGTATATCTTGAGGAGTTGGTCTAGGATAATAGTACATCCTTTGGACCGGTTTTCTAGCATATTTTTCTGAGATTTTATTAATCTCATCAAGAGTATTACTCTTTTTATAAGTATTATTATCCTTATCATTTTCCTCTATATGAAGAGGACTAAGTTCCAGATCTTTTTTATATTTTTCTTCTAGCCACCTCTCAATATTATCATGCTTTGATAATTTAAAATCTTTGATTTCAGGTGGAGGCTGGATACTCGTAGAGGCTTTTCCCTTACCTTTATCAGAAGCTTTAGATTTTTCAATAGTAGAATATATATGATTGATCTTATCATGTAAAGAGAGAATATGATCTCCTAGAATGCCCATATAAACATTTGTATAATTATTTTGTTGTATAAGGATTTTAACATGCTTGGCAGTTATTAAAGCAGTATCATCATTAAATAATTCTGCAAAAGCTGTAAAATGAACAGTTTTATTATCTTTCTCAATTTGAAAAGACTGTTGGGGGGGTAAAACTGATTTAGTAATAGACCCATCAGTCAGTTTATAATCTCTTTC